>CAUYSK010042385.1:0-62803 GCA_963575035.1 Avahi laniger | reverse complement strand
TGGTTAAATTTCTTCCTACATATATTTTTTAGCTGTTGTAAATAGAATTGCCTTCTTGATTTACTTTTCAGCTAGTTCATTATTGGTATATAGAAATGCTACTGCTTTTTGCATGTTGATTTTGTATCCTGTAATTTTACTGAATTTATTTATCTGTTCTAAAAGTTTTTTGATGGAATCCTGAGATTTTTCTTTATATAAGATTGTGTTTTCTGCAAAGAGGGACAGTTTGACTTCTTCTTTTCCAGTTTGGATTCTTTTTTTCTTTCTCTTGGCTGATTGCTCTGTCTAGGACTTCCATTACTACGGAGAAGATAGTTGATATGATTTTGATTTTTTTAATTTTATTGGGACCAGTCCAGTGTGTATTTGTTGATCTTCTGTCTGGTGGATCTGTCCAATGCTGGCAGTTAGCTTTTGAAGTCCCTAATTATTATCATAATGGGGTCTATTTTCCTCTTTAGTTTTAATAATATTTGTTTTATATATCTGGATGCTCTGGTGTTGGGTGCATATATATTTAGAATTGCTATATCCTCTTATTGAATTGATCCCTTTATGATTAGATAATGACTTTGTCTTTTTTATATTTTTTGGCTTAAATTCTATTTTATTTGATATAAGTATAGCTACCCCTGCATGCTTTTGGTTTCCATTTGTATGGAATTTTTCGACCCTTCACTTTCAGTTTATGTATGTCTTTATATGTGAAGTGGGTTTCTTATAGGCAGGATATAGTTGGGTCTTGTTTTTAATCCATTCAGTCAATGTGGAATTTAAATGGGGAATTTAAACTCTTTACATTCAAGGTTGCTATTGGTAGATGAGGGCTTATTTGTGTATTTTGTCACTTGTTTCCTGATTGTTTTGTACATCCTTTGTTCCTTTCTTCCTCTTTTACTGTTTATCTTTAGGATTTGGTGGGGTTTTTTTTGTAGTGGTAATGTTTTACTTTTTTCTCTTTCTCATTTATGTTTCTGCTCTACCAGTGAGTTTTACGCTATTGTGTGTTTTCATGATAATAGTTATTATCCTTTTGTTTTCACACATGAACATCCCTGAAGCATTTCTTTTAGGGCCAATCTAGTGATGATGAATTCCCTCAGTTTTTGCTTGCGTGGGAAAGACTATTTCTCCTTCATTTTTGAAGGATAGATTTTCTGGTTGAAGCAGTGTTTGTTGGCAGGTTTTTTTCTTTAAATACTTTGAATATAGCATCCTATTCTTTCCTGGCCTATAAAGTTTCTGCTGAGAAATTTATTGTTAGTCTGGTGGAGATTCCCTTATATGTGACTTGATGCTTTTCTCTTATTGCTTTTAGAGTTTACTCTTTGTCTTTCATTTTAGACAGTTTGACTATAATGGCCTTGAAGAAAGACAATTTTTGGTTGCATCTATTTGAAGATTATTCAGTGGACCCCATTGAACTCTTTGTCTCAGGGATCTTCTATATATTGTCAGAGCTGGGGAATGGCGACACCAGGATTTCTGGTCTAGCCTAGAGCCATTCACTAGAGGTCACTCCTGGTCATTCTTTCATTCAGTAAATATGTATTGAGCATCTACTGTATGCCAGGAAATGCTGGAGGTACAATGGCAAGCAAAAGAAATAAAAATCCTGGGCTCATGGAGCTTACATTCTAACTCGGGGAAACAGATGTAAACAAACAAATAAATACCTTTATGGTATGTCAGATGGAAATATATGATGAAGAAAAATAAAGAACGGAAAAGAGACAGGTGGAGTTGGAAAGTGGTTACAACTCCAAATAAGGTGGTAAAAAATTGATATTGAGTAAATAAATTCCTAAATAAGAGAAGACAATGCCATGTAGACATCTGAGAGGAAAGCACTCTAAGCAAAGGGAAAGCAAGGGTAACCTGGAATGTTGGAGGAACTTCAAGGAGGCCAGTGTGGCAAAGCAGCTCGAACTAAATCAAGCCAGTAGGAGATAAGGTCAGAGCAGCGATAAGCCCTGTAGGACCTCCTAGGCACTTGAAGGTCTCTGGCCTGTGCTCTGAAAGAAATGGGAAGCTATTGGAAGGTGTAAGTAGAGAATGACATTATCTAACTTACATTTTAACTGGACACTAGGGTTGCTACATTAAGAATAGAAGGAGGAAGCCTGCTGGGAGGCTATTGCAGTAGTCCAAGCAAGAGATTAGAGTGGCTCAGACCAAGGTGGTAGCAGTGATAGTATAGTCAGCCCTCTATATCCATGTATGCAAAACCCACGATACAGACTAAGGGACTTGCGCATCCGTAGACTTTGATATCTGCAGGGGTCCTGGAACCAATCCCCCATGAATATGGAGGGTCAAGTGTAGTTCAAAGTGGTCAGATTCTGGGTCTGTTTTGAAGACAGAGCCACAGGATTTACTGATGGACTGAATGTGAGATGTGAGACCAAGAAAGGAGTCAATATTGACAAAAAATTTTTACCTGGACACCTGGAAGAATGGGATTATCATTTCTTGAGATAAAGAAGACTATGAGAGAAGCAGAGGCTTTTGTCTTGCTTAACTACTTTGTTTTATTTTGTATGGTGAGGAGAGATTAGACTAGATAGTAAGCTGTCTCTTAGACATCTAGGTAGAGATGTGGTCAGGCAGTTGAATAGGAGTCCCACGTCCAGGGGAGAGATAGAACATCTTTTTAAACATTTTTGTTATTTTTAAACATTATGTGTACAAAATAGTTGTATATATTTATAGGGTACATGTGATGTTCTGATACAGGCATACAATGTGTATTAATCAAATCAGGGTAGTTGGGATATTTGTCACCTCAAGCATTTATCATTTCTTTGTTGTTAGGAACATTACAATCCACTCTTTTAGTTATTTTAAAGTATACCATAACTTATTCTTGGCCATAGTCACTTTGTTGTGCTATCAAATATTGTTCATTCTAACTATGTAACAATATTTTTCACACCCATTAACCATCGCCACTTTATCCTACCCTCCCTGCTACCCTTGCCAGTCTTTGGTAAACACCATTCCATTCTCTGCCTCCATCAGATCAATTGTTTTTAATATTTAGCTCCCACACATGAGTAAGAACATGTGAGATTTGTTTTCTGTGAGATTCGTGCTTGGCTTATTTCATTTAATATAATGTTCTCCAGTTCCATCCATGTTGTTGCAAGTGAACACTTAAGTTGATTCCAGATCATGGCTATCGTGAATAGTGCTGCAATAAACATGGGAGTGCAGATATCTTTTTGTTATACTGATTTCCTTTCTTTTGGATATATATCTAGCAGTTGGACTTCTGGGTCATAGGGTAGTTCCATTTTTAGTATTTTGAGGAACCTTCATACTGTTCTCCATAATGGTTGTGCTAATTTACATTCCCACCAACAGTATACTAGGTTTCCCTTTCAGATGTGGCATCTTCGATGATATACTCTGAGGAGGGGACTCTCTCTGAGTCTTCCACTTCCCCTGAGCATCCCTGGACATCCTTGGAATAATGCCAAGGGCCAAGAACTATAACTCAGAGAGTTATAGGGGAGCAATAGGAAGCAGGAGTTCTAGGGGAGCAATAGGAAGCAGGAGTTGAGGGTTCTCGAGTCTGGAATCAAATCCCACCTTTCCTTCTTAGCTGTATGACCTTGGGCAAGTCATGGAACTGCACTGAAAACTTTCCCTTTCCCCTGAAAACTGAAGATGATCCCAACGTCACAGAAATCGTTATAAAGATGAACGAGGCAGGTCATGTAAGCAGCTGAGTATGGTGTCTGACACGCAGTAAGGGTTTAGGAAGTATTTTAACTGTCATTATCCTCAGTTTCAACCCTACTACTTACTAGGCTTGTGACTCTAGTGATTGGATGCTCTCCTAGTTCCTTTCTTGCTCTGGCCAACTGTGACTCCAGCAAGGACAAGAATCTGAAGCTTGAGACTTTCTCTTCTTGGAGAGACCCTGCTGTCCTTAGGAACACCCCAGCACTCTGGAAGGAGAGGTTGCCAGGACAACTTCAGCCTCAGAAGTAATCAGATGAAACAGGGCTGCCCCAGGGCTAAATCACAGAGATGAACACCAACTCCAGCATCCTCCCAGCTACCTCTTCCCCGGTATTCCCAGCTGTACCCCTATTCTCTGAGCACACACATAGCTTGACCTTGTCTATCCTGATGCCCTCGGCCCTTGCAAAGCTCTGGGCTGTTGCCCATGCAGCATGCTCTTGGCAGAAGGCTCCCAGGATGCTCTCCAGCCCAGGGAGCATACTCTTTCTAGTAACTGATGAGGCTGAATGCATCCCTTCTCCCATTTTTTTTGGCAAAATCTGTGTAAATAGTTTAACATTTATAGGACATCATGGTGATGCCCTTACAACTCTGAGTAGCCATGCTGTACATTCAGGCAAAGGAACATTCCAGCTCATCCTGGGCTGCTGGGTTTTGATCCCAAATGAGGCTGCCTGTGTACATGGCATGTACACGCCATCTCGACTGTGTGGAATATGGGATGAGGTGCGTAGTTTCCTGGGTGAGGGTGGGAAAGGGATCCAAGGGTCTAACTGCTCCTTCGACTCTCAACCAATTCCCCTGTCTTCATCACAAGAGCTTCTTCATCCCCCACCCTCGCAACCCCCTGTTTAGAGATTTCTAGTCCCTGTAATGCCGCAGACACTTTTTTCACGTCAGCTCCTTGAGCTGTGGGGCTAAGAGGTGCCAGTTTTCTTCTCTCCGCTAATCAGTTTCATCTCATCCTTCCTCTTTCATCTTGAAACATTTTGTTGACATCTCTCGTCTCCTAGGCCTGGTGGATTTAAGTGTTTCTTATTCTTTTGTGGTCCTTTAAGTGAAGCTTCCAAAACAAATGAGTTTAATCTTCAAATTTGAACAGAGCTATCGCCAACTTTTATTTTCTACATCCTGGTTTTAGATAAGTAAATAACTATAAATATGTACATAAAAGCACTTTATGTATTATCATAAGCTACCTCAAACCCTTACAGCCACAAGTTCAGAGACATATAAATAAAAAAACACCGCCAATACATCTTCCATTTTTAACAATACAGGTAATACTGGTTTATTCAAAGGAATTAGAATCCGTTAATAAGAATTTCAGGTACCAGTGAGAGACTAGAGACTAGTCTTCACAGGAGGGGAACCTCCTGAAGCCAGAAGACACCCTATATTGTTTACGTGCACACAGCGTGAACACAGACCTGTAATGAGGCCCCACATTAGCCCAGCCTTCCTGTTCTACAGACATGAGAACTAAGGACGAGAGAGGGCCTCTGACTCACTGAGGATCACACAGGGCAAGGCTGGGCTTGAACCAGGCCATCCGAAGGATGCCCTCTGCACTCTGAGTGCTTGAACGGGACCCCTCATGGAGCAGGACTTGGGGCAGCGGTGGAGGAGGTGGGAGCAGGTGCATGGTGAGGGAGGGGGCTGGGGAGGGGTGCCAAGAGTCTTGCAGAACTTACCATCAGCCAGGTCCCACCTCTGCTGCGTTATAGGATGAGCCTGCTGTTTTGGGGTGGGTGCTGACTTTCCCTAGGAGGTGCCGGGGCCTGAGCAAGTTACACTGTTTGAGGCCCTGCAGTCGTCCTTCTGCCATACACGCCATGCCGAGGTTGTAGGCAAAGGAGAGGGGAGAACCGCTTACGAGGTCCTGGGGAGACAGGTGGGAAAAGGCTGACCACCTGCTACATTCTATTCTCAGCTAATTGCCGTCCCCAGGCCTGGCTGCTGGCCCATCCCTGCCATCTACTCTGAGGCAGGAATGAGGGGCACCCAGGAGAAGCCCCCAGGAGTTGGCCTCCCCACAAGTCTCACCCCATCCTCTCTGGCCTGGGCTTTGCATCTCAATAAATCCTCGTGCTAGTGGCAGGGCAGAAAGCAGGGCAGGCATTAAGGGGAGGCGAGCAAAGGCCCAGGGGAGCAAAGTTAAAGGAGATGCCAACGTTAGACTCGTGCAAGAGCAGGGCTGGTACTATACAGCAGGGCCTCTTGTCCTGGCCCCAGCAGAAAGGTATTCTTTTACCTGTAGCCCCCACAGAGCTCTGTACCCCAACAGTCCTAATGCTAAGGCTGAGACTCCACAGCCAGTGTGGTGAGAGTGAACAGATCTTTTCTTGGAAAGGCCCCCTTACCAGTCTCACCCCAGCACCGTAGTCCACAGTCCGTGATGGGCAGGAGGTGCTTGAATGCCACCTCTCTTCTGGCCAACACCCTCGTTAGGGCTCTGGGTGAACAAGACAAAGAAAGGGGAAGGTCTCTTCTTCCCCCAGCACCTCCCTTCCTT
Source organism: Avahi laniger (assembly GCA_963575035.1). Classification (NCBI taxonomy): domain Eukaryota; kingdom Metazoa; phylum Chordata; class Mammalia; order Primates; family Indriidae; genus Avahi; species Avahi laniger. The sequence goes on along the minus strand of CAUYSK010042385.1, from coordinate 56,532 downwards.
TCCCTGCAGTCCCTGCAAGAGCGGCTCACTCCCTCCCCAAGCCCCCTTGGGTATTGCTGGCTCACAGGGCTCTGAAGCTCTTCCTTATAAGGATGGCTTTGTGAATGACAAGGTTTTATATCAGCTCCATCTTTCCCCACCTGATTTAGAGACACCGTTTGTATTAAAGAATATTGGAGAGAACGGTAATTATATTGCTTTGGAGTAACTGCTAACAAAGTATTTCCAAGTATCCCTGAGGGTCCACTTTAAAGAAAAGATAAGACTCATTTGCAATTAGCACAAGCTATTTACATACAAACTGTTGCACCAAAATCTAAAAAGCACTCTTGATCTTAAGTAGGTTAAACAAAAGTTTCTAATGTTATTTTCTCAGTTCTCTGGCTGAACAACCCTTTTCATCCAAGATTTTGATACCAGTAAATGCAGCTCAGTCCAGACACACCTCTTCTTTGAATTCTGATTTGTGGGGTATGAACGGATGATGTCAGACAGGACTATGGGTGCCCCATTCCTCTGGGCTCCTAGTGTGTCCATCCTGAGCAGGCACCCCCATTACTCCCAACCCCTTTGCAGGGCCTGGCACCAGGCATCAACTGCTCATAGGCACCCCCAAATGCTCTGAGCGAGGGCAAGATCTGGGTTTTCCAGGGAACAGATGGGGGTATCTGGGCCTAAGGCAATGGGAGTAAAGAGAGCCAATAGGAAAGGATATTTTGGACAGAGGTTTGGAGAGGAAAGAGCATTTTAGCCCTAAATATAGAAGGGACAATTTGGGTAGGGACACCTGAATAGTGGTGGGGGAAGGAGGTGCTTATGAACTGGAGGGAAGATGTGTCTGTACTTCCAGCTTAGTGACCTCAATGTGGCTTTTCTTCTAGAGTTTCCAACTGAATGCAGAAAAGATTGTTACCAAACATTTATTCCAGAAATCTTGGTTCTGAGACCTCAGCCACCAGCCCTCTGTGGACAGGTGACTGCTGGTAGCTGACCATGGCAGGAGGTGGCCAGAAGGGATGAAGAAATATTGATGGGGACTGAGAAATACTATAGAAAAAGGAGAGAGAGGAGAGAACAAGATTTTCAGGATTGAAAGAAAACAAAACATCGTTGTCATCATCATAATAGCTGAAAGGATGGCCTTGTTAACAAACTATCTAACAGAACAAAATAAACTAACAGGAAGGAAAAAAAGGAGAAAGCTCACAGCACATAATTGCGCCTTTGAAGAGAAAGATCACAGCACACAACTGCCCCTTTTTTTGATTAACCACCTGTGGCTGAACTTGTTTTTAAGGTTAACTTGTTGTTTTATTTGAGAGTTTGCTTTCCCCGCACTTGAAAAAAACCAAGGAGATAGAAGGAGCTCAGACCCCCAGTTCCTGCCAGACCACATTCCAAGGAGACTTATAAGGCAGTCTCACAGAGAAGAGAAAAAAAAAAGAAAGAAAGAAAGGAAAAACAGACACAGCCACTTCACAGCTGCATTCTGCTATCAGCTGGCAACAATCACTTTTTTTCTTCTCCCTTTACCCTCAATAAAAAACCCAAACCCCTTACCCTCTCTGCCAGCATTTCTCCTTTCTTTCTCTTGTGCCATGTCCTTCCCTCCCTTTGGGAAGTAAATCAAACTTTCTTTCTTTAAAACTATTCTGATCTTTGTGTTGAGAATTCTTTCTCAACCTGCAGCATGAGTTGCCACCCTAACAATAGCTAATATTTCTATAAGTGCTCACCATATTCCAGACATGTGTTAAATGCTTAACACATGTTAGCTCTTTAATCTGTATAAAGGTCTATGAGGCAGATACTGTAATTATTCCCATATTACAGATCAAGAAACTGAAGCATAGGGAGTTTAAGTAACTTGCCCAAAGTCACACAGCAAGTAGGAAGCATAAGAGCAGGGCTTTTTGTCAAATGAAATGTCAATGGGAGCTCCAAATAGACCAAACATCAGCTGCTCTGACAGGTGGAGGGGATACGGGGGAGATGACAGGACAGAAGACCGCTCAGCGCTGGGCTAGTATGAGTGAAGACATGTTATTTGCAGGGTTTAATGCTGCTAAATACGGAATATAACTGAGACCAAAGGAAGAGGGGACAGGAAAAATGCCTGGCAAGAGAATGCTTCTGTGTCCCACTTGCCTGAGTGGGAGGGGCTTCCAGGGCTGGAGCGCTGGGGAGAAGCCCGAGCTAGAAGCCAGATGTGAGGTTGCGGGGCAGGTTGGGTGTGGCTGGGGGGCTGTGGGAGGAAAGCAGGGCTAGGAGGCACCCAAGAGGCCTGCGGGTTGGCAAGGTGAGGACACATTCTGCCCCCGGCTTGTGCCTAGATGTTTTCCGAGAAACCTCTTTCCTCCTAGACGCTGCAATGGGAAGGGAGGAAAGGGCAGAGATTAGGAAGACTGAATATTTTTTCTTGTGCTGAGTGGACACAAAACCTGACAAAAGAGAACTGCTGCCCTGAATCCCTCTCCCCTCACCCAGAAAGCAGCCGAGGACTTTCCTCCATTGTAAGTGTAAATGTTAGATAGATAGCGAAGGATTCCAGGTCTCCTAGGGACAAAAGAGGGTGTTGTTGCCTTGGCGCAATTGCCCCACCTGGGAAGAAGGACAAGGGTGGGCCCCATGCCCTCATCTTTGTCCTGCCCCACCCCAATCCTCTCCCGAGTGACTGCCATACCTGGTGGAGGAGGGAACACCCTATGAATATGCCAATCATAACTCAGTGTGCCAGCTGCGAAAGAATGCTGAAGTACTTTCTAGCCCATGGGCCAAGCAGCACAGGTACCAGAGAGTCTGGAAATTGAAGTAGAACAATCCACATGTGTGGTTAAGACTCAGGTCATGCATCTCCCAATTGTCTGATCAAAGTAGTTCCATGGTGATGTCTGAGCCACTAGGGAGGTCCCAATCTGGACACTGTAAAACAAGATGCAGACCATAACCAGGCCCCTTTTTGGCCCCTTCCTTTTGCTCTTTTCCTACTGTGACAATGGGTCTGATCTGCATGTGTACCATGTTCTGTAAACCTGTATCTTGCTCTTGCCCTATAGTACTATCTTTCTCTCCTCAATAAACCACATTTTCCTGCTTGCCTTACTTTGGTGCGTCTGGTCATTCTTTGGCCATGAGCATGTCAAGAACTGACCTTTCAGATTGAAACCTGACATAAACAGATTCAATGAACTAGCAAAACAGAGGGAGGTAGGGCCTATAAACAGAGACCTGTGGAATTTTAGAGCCGGAAGGAGCCTAGGCTACCATCCCCACTGGCAAAACTAGGGAAGGGAAGTTGCTGCGTGCACATGGCTGGCTAGCGGTAGGGCAAGGACCTGGAAGTCCTGGTTCATGAATCAGAAGATACATAGATAGAAATGTACGGAAAGCTACAGACAGTATTTCGGTTCATCTCACTTGAACAAAACAGGAGTTTAAACATTCATTAGCCTCATGTAAACTATGGGCTTTAGTTAATAATAATGTATTAATATTGGCTTATCAATTGTATTAAAATAACAAATATATCACATCAATGCAAGATATTAGTTAAAGGGGAAACTGGGGCTGGTGATGAGAGAGGATAGACGGAAATCTCTGTACTTCACACTCGTTTTTCTGTTAACCTAAAACTGCTCTAAAAAATAAAATCTATTTTTTTTAAATACATTAATATGGGTTCTGTTTGCAGTTTTTCATGACCTCACGCTTCTCTGAGGACAGATTCTAGACAAGGCAAAGAGCATCTGAGCTTGGGCTCTTCCGAAGGAGCAGAAATCCCGCAGTGTTGACTGCTGAAAGCCAAGTTCCTTCTCTGCTATGAGGAAATCGAGGAGCACTCCAGTGCAAACACACAGGAGCTTACATTTGAGGACTGGCCGAAAGTGGGAACTTTCCTTCTTTAATATCCTTAACTAATGTTTAGGAAACAGTTCAATGAGATGGTTGATCCATAAAACAGATTCTTTGAGAGATAAAGAGGTACGAGAGGAGGAGGACAAGAGAAATAAGCGAAAAAAGGACCAAGGAAGAGACAAGCTGTGGGGAACTACACAACTGACATTACCTCTAATCTTGGATAAAGATATGCATAGAAATAAACACCCTGCACAAGTAAGGTGTAGTTAGCAATGCAGTTCATTTTTATTAGTTATAAATAAAGTACAAAAAATCCACCAAAAGTGAATCTAAGCATTTACACAATTCCTAATGTCTCCGCCTTTTCATTGATGCACTATTGCTTTAATATTCATAATAAATATTCTTCTAGCTTTCTGCTATAAAATAGTCTATGTAGCAAAATGTTGCACAGCACAACAGAACAGAACAGCAGGAGGATTACAAAAAAGGACAATCAACACTGAGGATAATCCTTTCACTTACCAGGGGCAACAAAATTACCGCCTCGAGGGCCCTGTGCGGCTGGTTCCAGAGCTGGAAAATGAGCCTCATCCAAGGCCAGGGGTGGGGCTGGGAGAAGGGGAGGTTGGGGTGGGAGTGGAGGGGGCTCAAGCGGGGAGCACAGGCCAGCCAGGGGAAAGGGCCCCTTCACGCTCTGACCCCGCAGAGCAGCATAAGGCGTGCCCGTCCAGGAGCCCTGCCGAGGGGGAAGTGTCCGCCAGGGTGGACACTGGCAGTGTGGTGGCCATGCTCCCACCAGGGTGGCAGGGGACTCCACAGGAAAGCAAGGCTCCAGGGTGGAGGCAGAAGGGGCAGCCAGGCAGACAGCAGGCAGGAAGCCCAGAGACGGGCACCCTCACCTGGCCAGAGCAGAGTTGGGGCTTCGGGCCCACGCATGGCCTGGTGGCTCACATGAGCCTAGCGGGACTGAGTGGCGAATCCCCATCTCTACTTCCTCCCCCCACATCAGCACCATCCCCATGGGGCCTCACCCCACCAGCAAAGGCAGTGATGTTAAGGGACAAGAGGGAGGATGAGCTGGGAAGGAAGGGGAGAAGGAGGTGTGGGAGGAAGGCAGACATGCCAGGGTCCCAGCCCACTCACACGGTCCTCCTGGGGGGGCGAACTTTCTCTCTCCTTTTGGCTCAAAGGCACGGGGCTCACCACTATGCCAGCCTTTGACACCAGTGCCCCAAGTCCTCCCCATCTACAGGGGTAGCGAGACTGGAGGCCCACCCCCGCCCTCCATAGCAGCTCCTCCTGCCCAAAGCCCCCAGGGAGCAAAGGCAGAGGGTGAAGGAGGAGATGCTGGAGAGAAGAGACCATAATTCCAAAATCTATATCCCGATCTGTTGTCAATGGGTGACATCTCAACAACAAGGGCTCTGGAGACCACAGGATGGGGGTGGCAATCCCAAACACCATAGTTTGGGGCTTCTCTTCTGCATACCCCATCCCCATATCTAACAAGCCATGGATTTCAGCTCACTCTCCAAATAACTGTCCAAATCTCATGAAAGGGAACATCCCATATCCAGGGATGTCACCTAACTTATCTCCCTGTCACCCACAGGATGCTACAAATAAAAGGACAAAGTCTCTTCCATATGTCTCCTCAGAGCAAATCCACTAGATAAATTCTCAGTTCACTGTCTCTGGTCTTCTCTTTTTCTTTCCTCTCCTTTCCTCCTCCTTCCATCCTTTCTCCTTCCCTTTCTTTTCTCCTGAGGGGGTCAGATAGCTCAGTGCACGATTCCCCACCAATCTGTGCCATATTCTAACCGAACCAGAGGGATCCTGAAGATCCATCCGTTCTCTTCCCTCACCCCAGCCCAGAAAACCAAGACTCAGAGAGGCCACGGGACTTGCTCAAGGTCACGGGAAGTCTGTCATAGAGCTGATCTGAAAAGCTAAGCTCCTGGCTCCCTGATCCAGGCTCCCGCTAATAAGTCAGGCTTTTTGGCTTTCAGGTGCTCCTGCTGGTATTGTCCGAAGGGCTCCAGTTCTGGAACCACCGAGAGTTGGAGCCAGGTGGAGACAGTGACCCCAGTGCCCCGTGACCTTCCTCCGAGGACAGTGACCGAGTGGGCTGAGGTTGTGGGAGGGGCAAGGGAAGAAGGAAAAGCAGGTTAATGATGGTGAGGAGAGCTGGGGTGGGGGTGCCAAGGACAGCAAGTGAAAGGATTACCCCAGTCTGCTGACGAGTGCAAATTATATTTATATATGTGCTAAATACAGTCACTATATTGGAGTTTTTCACTAGATCACAGCATACAGAATCAAAGGTTTGCATTTCGTATGGAATGTATCCAAAGAGGCCAGCACCACAGTAGGACACCTTGCAATCACACACCCTGATAGTTTGGACGAAATAAAGTTTGCGGAATTTTATTTAAATTTTTTTTTTGTATTCATAGTTGTTTGTCATCGTACCAATGCATGCAAAGCATTCCACTCCCAGAAACAACGCCAAAATGAGGTAATAGGAGTAATAAAAAAAATTAGTATCCTTTCTAAATAAATAAATTATAATTAAAAATGCAAAACAACTATAAAAATAATTAAATAAGAACCCACAATATCTACAAGTTAGTCATAAATTATGATTGTTAAATATAAGGCATTTAAACTCACAAAACCCTGTAAACTAGCAACGTGCCATGTTTTTTGTTTTTTGTGTTTTTTTTTTTTCATTTTTGTTTTTCTATCAGCTGAAATCGCTCTAGCATTTGCTCTACGCGCGCAGGAGATGAAACACGAGGGGACCCGACAGACGTTGCTACAGCCCCACGCGGGGAGTATTTGTCCCGCCGGCAGGCGGGGATGCTTAGGGGATTTTTTTTCAGGAAAAAAAAAAAGTCTGGTGCTTTTTCTTCACCATTGAAAAAACTGTGCTTGTTCATTAGGCGTAAAGAGTTAAGAATACTTGCACGGAGGCGGGGAACATTTGCAGAAGAGGAGCTTGAGTCCTGCCACAGGCGGTGGCCAAGGGCGACAGGGGGTCGGAGGGTGTCCTGGCCAGGTGGGGGAGCCGAGGCCCCGGACCGCCCTGGAGCTGCGCCCAGCAGGGCTTGTGGCATTGGGTTGATTGATTGGCGTCCTTGGTGGACCCGCAAGGCAGGGCTGCCGCTGCGGCTAGAACGCCCAACGTGAACCCTGGGGTCGCTTTCGCCCCAGAAGGCACTCAGGCGTCTCAGTCAGGAAAGGGTCTGAGTCCCTGGAGTTGAGCAGGAGGAGGGCTTCAGGTGTGTCCCCTCCTGGAAGTGGTGGATGTGAGATGCTGAGGCCTGATCCAGCCATCCTGCCTCTTCTCCGCTCTTCCCAGGCACCCTCACTGGGAGGGACCTCAAGCAAGTAAAAGTGCAGACCTGCTAGTCTCCTCCCACCCAAACGGCTGCCTGGCTGGGGAAGAGGGAGCAAGGAGGGTTCTGAGTGCCTGTCGCCTCCTGTCCCCACCTGCAGGGGACGAGGAGATGGGAAGGGGAGGAGGGCTGCAGGACCTACCCCCACATTAAGCAGCTTACCTCTCCCCTCCGGGTGATCCCCACCCTGTCCCTAATGTCAGCCTGGGGCAGAGAATCGGGAGGGAGGAGGGACCAGGTCCCACCCCCTCACTCAGCACACGTGCCCTCAGCCTCCGAAACAGACATGCGCCCACAGAAAGTCCTTCTCGACAGCTTGGTGGGCACACGGCTCTAAAGACTGGAAAGAAGGTGTGTTGATGTTAGGGAGGGTCGCAAAGCGTGAGTGTTGGGCAGAGATTCAGCAAGCATCCAATCCAACCTCCTTGTGTTACCGCTGAGGAAACTGAGGCCCCGAGAGACAAAGGGGGATTCCTGACATTGCCCACTTAGTCAGGGAAGAACCAAGGCTGGAACCCGGGACAGTTCTAGTTCCTTCCTGGCCTCCCCACTGTCTCCCTGATGCCTGCCACCTTTGAGGCCAGCCGAAAAGAAAGAACCAAAGACTGAGTCTAAGAGAGGAATGACCTTCCTGGACCACCCTGGCTACCTCCAAGCCAAAGCCATTTTCTGATGAATTCCTGGTTTGGGCCCAGCCATGAGAGAGGATGGGGCAGAATTCCCAACTTCTTATGGCTATTAGTAACTCGCTTTCCCCCAAATCCTGACTCGGGTGCACCCTCTCCACTGGTGGGATCTCCAGGGCTAAGAGCTGGAGACATTGTTCACGAATTGCAACCACTGAACTGGACCACGTGGTGCTCATTGCTGCTAACCCTGAATCTTAGATTGTTGGCCATTTTGCACTATTGGATGTGTCTTGTCTCCTCAACTAGACTAAGGTCCTCGAGGCAGGGACATTGCCTTCCTTGCTATCATCTTCCCCAGCACCTGCACCAGGAGGCACTCAATAAAGATTTTATAGAACACCAGGATATTAATACCGGGAGAGGCTTTAGTCTAACTTTCTCGAGCAACCCCCTGCCAGCAGCCACTTCCCCCACCCTCTGCCTGCGGGACACAGCAGCCATTGCCCCACAAGCCGGTTGTATTAGAAGGCTCTGCCTCAAGCCCAAATCTGCCTCCCTGTCATTTTTACCCATTGATCCTGGTTTTACCCTTGGTAGCAGCAATTCAGACTCAAATTTCCTTCATTGTATGGAATTCTTACAATATGCAGTAAGTATCCTGTTGCTCTTGGTCTCATGGATATGAGGGCATTGAGACAGGGTTAGGGGTTGAGAGGAGGGGGAGGCTTTGAGAGCAGTGCAAGTGGGGGAAGAGGAGGGGTGTGAGGGGCAAAGGAAGACTGCGGAATTCCAGCTGACCTGGTGTTTTCCACGTATGGATAAAGAAAGTTGAGTTTGGATCGGGATTTCGTGGATTTTCCTATCTCCATTCTTCTGAGCTGCCATCTCTCTGCTCCCTTTGGGGTTCAGAAAAATTGTGGGGTGGTGCAGAAAGACACACTGTATATGGTGTCACTTAGAACTTCCTGGTCTATGTCTCCCAGCACCTTCATCCCTAAACCCCAAGAGGTTCCCAGGAGAGAGCACAGAACATGTTGGACAGAGAGTGTTAATCCTCACGACATATAGGTGAGGTAGAGGGGCTGGAAATGGGGGTGCTCTGCTGTTTCTCCCCACTCAAAGGAGAAGGAAACTGAGGCACAGAGAAAGAAAGGGACTTGCTCAAGGTTATCAAAGAGTCAGAGAAAGAGCCAGAGGCTAGGGACATAGGGCCTCCCAAAACCAGAGAGGCAGAGCCATCTCTGAGGGACTGGATCAGACTGGAGACATCCCCCAGGAAGTTCAAGGTCTTCCTCAAGGCCCATGTGCCTGACCTCAGCCCTCAGCGCTGGCCAAGACCAAGTGTCCACCACCCACACTATCTCGTCTGCATCCTCTGGTTGATTTTTTTGCATAGGGAGGCAGTGGCGACATTGTCTCTTTGTGGCAGGCAAGGGCACAGCCTAAAGAAAGGAGTGGCGGTAAGCATGGGTCTCCCGGGTCCCAGGAACACAGGGGCAGCTGGAGCTGAAGGCTGAGCCCTCCCTGGGGCAGTGTGGAACCAGGGTGTGGGGACAACAGGGGCCAAGCCCTGGGACCGGGGAGCCCTCCCTAGACAAGCACCCCCTTCACTGCTGGAGCTCTGCCTTCCTCGCCTCGGCCGAACCCCAGAGGCCCAGGTGAGACCCCATCGGCTCCTGTTCCTCCTTTCCCAGATGCCCCTTCCACACTCCGTGCACTGTAAACATGAGAAAAACAAAAGCCAAGGAAAACACAAAACCAAAAACAAAACGAGAACCCCCCTTCCCGCCTCCCAAACTGGGTGAAAAAAAAATCACCCTTCTTCACCGTAAACAGGATTTGGCTTTTTTTTCCCCCACCTTTGATTCCTTTTTCCTTTTCTCTCGTAAAGATGGGAAGATTGGGGCTGTCGTGAGTTGGTTCAGTCAGGCACCAAAATAAGGAACTCAATGAGAAATATTTGGTGCGGATTCGGTAATAGCGACATGTCCACCACAAGATGACTAGAGCACCACACACAACATTTTTCTTAAGCTAACATGCTCCGGCTGCCGTCCACAGAAATAGCTAGAGACCCCTACATGGTTCCTACATGGTCGAGAGGTATATATACAATCCTTCAAAGGACAGGATTGAGGGGCCGGTCTACCAGCTAGTGCCTTCGGGATCCCACCTAGGTTCTCAGCAGCCTGGGCCCCCCCTTCCCGCCCCTGCTCTGGGCACGGCCAGCTCCCTCCCTCCTGCACAGCCAGGCGGACGGGGGACGGTCACCATTCTGGATGGGCGGGCCCTCCCCACCCTCTGCTTTCCCTCAGACACTGATACCACCGACTCCTCCTTCCACAAATGTGCTTGCAGGCTTTCCTCTACGTCAAATGGCTCAGAAGGCAAAGTTTGGCTGCAAGGGCTATGGCCGTGGGGGGACCTGGTGAAGGAAATGGGGCATCCACCGGCTAATCCCTCCCTCAGCTGTCGGCTCCCAGTTGTGTCTCAATGTCCACTCGGCAGATGGGGCATTTCTTGCTCATGGCGAGCCACTGGTCCACGCACAGTTGGTGAAAGAGATGCATACAGGGTAGGCGTCTGGAACAGAAGGGTGAGAGTCAGGGACCAGCAGGGGAGAGAGACCCAGGACTGTGCCAGGAGCTGAGGGGCACAGAGGGGAACAGGAGACACACCCCGGACTGCTGGGGGACTGTCCTGCCATGGAGGGAGGCTGTGGCTGAGACGGGAAGCCGTGACAGGAATAGAGCCTCAAGGCCCTCCTCCTCCACGAAGCCCTTGCAGATCAGCCTGAAACAAAGCCATGACTTTGTCTTAGACCCATCCAGGCCAAACATCGCACTGTTCTCTTGCACTTTGCATCCACACGTCTATAGCCGGGGCATCACACATCTAGAACATTCCACACCCCACCTTCCCAGTGCACCAAAGAAGCACACCACAGCACACCTGGCACACTCACATGCACAAGCACCCCCACCCCCCAACATATAGCATAGGGAAAGAAGGGACAGGGACTCAAAGAGGTGATCTCCTACCTCACGTCTTCTCCGTCTTCGAGCATAGACAGACAAATTGTGCATTTCTCGTCTGTGTCTGACTCCTCCCCCTCGTCCTTCTTGCCCTTGCCGTCCTGGGGTCTTCGCTGGGAGAAGCAGAGAGAGGAGCGCCCATTACCTGGGGCCAACTCACCTGGTGGCCATTGGCTTTCATCCCCAGCCTCCTCCCTCCCTGCAGCTTCCTCTTCCCCAGGAGTCAGTCCCTTTTTATGTTCTTAAGTAATGCCCAGACCTCCTTCCCACCCCTTCCCCTCGCTGCAGGAGACAGAGGGTTAAGGAAAAGGCTTAAATAAAGAGGCTTAAAATAAGAAGTGGACTTTATTTTTACTGTCCCAGTCGCTTTCTAGGGACACAGAGTTTGGAAAGGAACTGGGTTTCTAATGAGTCAATCCTTTGCAAAGCTATGAGATGTACCCAGCTCCCCTTTTCTGATCTACGCCTTATACCCTTTACAACCCAGATCCCTGCCTTCAGGCATCTCCCTCCACGGTCAGGCCTAGCAGACTTCATTCATTCATTCATTCCCTCAGCTAACATCCATTCATTTGTTCACTCATTACTAGAGGAAGACAAAATTCCTCAACCTGGCATTAACTCCTGTACATTTTACCACATCGTTATGAACTGTTTTACATTGCTGAATTTCTCTTCCTGTCCAGAAAGTTCATTTGAGAAAGGCACTAACTTCAAGCAATCATGCAAGCACTCTGCTTATACTTGTTGACCTTCATTGTCCTGTTGTTAATTCTATGCTAATTATTTGAATTAGTTAACCACTACGTAGAATGTCTCAAGTTCCTAGATGGCGTGGACCATGGCTTAGCCTTCTTTATTCTTTTTTTTTTTTTTTTTTTGAGACAGAGTGTCACTCTTTTGCCCAGGCTAGAGTGCCATGGCGTCAGCCTAGCTCATAGCAACCTCAAACTCCTGGGCTCAAGCAATCCTCCTGCCTCAGCCTCCCGAGTAGCTGGGACTACAGGCATGTGCCACCATGCCTGGCTAATTATTTCTATATAGTTTTAGTTGTCCAATTAATTTCTTTCTAATTTTAGTAGAGACAGGCTGGTTTCGAACTCCTGAGCTCAAACAATCCACCCGCCTCGGCCTCTCAGAGTGCTAGGATCACAGGTGTGAGCCACCGCGCCTGGCCTTAGCCTTCTTTAAGTACCGCCCCTACACTTGGCCAAGTACAAGGCATATCGGTACTAAATATATATTTGGGAAAGAAGGAATCTAATTGGTGAACAACATCACCCCACTTTCACACTCCCATCTCCATGCTGGGCGGTGAAATGGTCTAACAATAACCATAGGAAGAAAATGACCCATTCTGTCCCTCTCCAGGGATAAGCAGACTTCAAGGTCATTTTGCAAAGAGAAAAATCGAAAGAGTCACAAGATGAAGATCACCCAGAGAATGACCTTGGGGCCAGGCATGCACGCCAGGTCTCCCTACTCTGGTCACTGGTCCTAAACTCTGAAGCTCCTTAATCTAATTTAGTCTTGGGAATGCTGTAACCTCACTGGAACATACAAGAAAATCGATTCCTTCTGCTCTCAGCCTCGCTGCACTTTGTACATCCCACTGCAAACCATGCTAGGCCTCTGCAGTAAGTTTCCCCTTATCTTGAATTCAGAAAATCAGATTGTCACAGATTTGGGGTATGAATAGAGTCATGATGATCTGTCTGCGGAAGAGTCCAGCTGTGCTTGCTGGAGGAGTGGCCTCCTGGGTGGCCCTGCTAGAAAACAGGTGTCCAATACAAGACACCATTAAGACTCAAGTACTTGCCTATTTTCTATTGTTTTCCCCCATCGTTATTCTTGATTTTCTTGTTATAGTTAATAATTTCAGCTTAATATTACTTTGTTTTACTATGTGTAATCTATATTTCTTTAAACTATTCTCCCTTTTCAATCCTTATCCTTTTCCTGTTTGGTATTTTTAATCTTTTAGATCTTCTGGTTTTTGTTTTCTTTTCACTATCAACATAACTTTTATTTCAACTCTTTTTTCAGATTTATGTCAATATTTATTTTACCCTTTTTGCTCTTACCTTCTATTTCATTAGCATTCCCTTTTAGCTCCGATATTATTGATTTTAATTTTATGTGTTACTTTCATATTTTTCCTAGTTCTTATTCTTTTCATATTTTCCTATTTTGACTCTATATTTTTTATTCTTATTATATCATTATTTTAAATTATGCTGTTCTGTTTTATATTATTTTACTCTCAGGTTAAATTTTTTAAGGTTTTTTTTCACATTTTATTTGGATTCTAACATTTCTCATTTCTCATACTTATTCTTACTCTTTTTAATAGTATTTTTATTGTCTTAATTCTCCCTTTATTCTCTTAACTTTTTGCCTGAGGCCTTTACCTCATTGATTCAGTCCATTTTCTCTTTTCATTGTTAGTGTTGGTTCTTTTCACAATTTCCTTGTGTTCTGTTGAAATGGTGGCAGGTGAGGTATGTGTCCTTGGAAAGACTGAATACCCCGTGGCCTGGGACACAGATGCTGCTCCTGGGGTCCTGAACACACCACTCGTTCTCTCCCATAGCCTAAAGCTCTCTCTCCAAAGAATGATCATCTTCCCCATGCAGATGGCACCCTAATTACTGAACTAGTGCCATTTCCACTCTGAGTACACTATCCAGTATCTGACACATAGTAAGTACTCAACAATTGTTGAAATAATTTATGAATAAAATCCTATGCATCATGAGGAGCTGCAAATTCATGGCCTTTGACATTGACACCACCAGCACGTGGGCAAGCCTAGGGAAGAGTGTGCCTGACATCAAGGGAACAGCAGCTCACCACACCTGAGCACTCAGTAGATACCAGGCACTGTGCTAAACTGTTCAAACGCATCATCCCCTTGAATCTCCATAGCACCCCATATGGTAGCTACTAATATGATCATTCTCATTTCACATTAAAAACAGCAGAGGAGGGGAGAGCCTGGAAAAGCCAAGTGAGTTGTCCAAAGTCACACAGCTATAAGGGGTACAACTGAAATTCAGAAGTGGCTCCGTCTAACTCCAACACAAATGCTCTCAACCATGTACCCTCAAGTGAAGCTTGGCTTGACCATGGGGAGTAGGGTCCTGCTCTAAGCTTCTTAACATTTGTCAAGCTTCTAACTTTTCACAGAAGGAGGTGGCAATTTTTGAAAATTAATTTTTTATTTGTTTTTATAATAGACTTTATTTTGTAAAGCAGTTCTTGTTTACATAAAAATTAAGCAAAAAGTCCAGTGTGTTCCCATATATCCTATTTCCCCCAACACACACAGTCTCCCTTATTATTAACATTTTGCATTAGTGTGGTACACTTGTTGCAATCAGGAAGTCAATACTGACAGACTATTATTGACTAAGGTCCATTAGTTTACATTAGGGCTCACTCTTTATGTTGTACCGTTCTATCAGTTTTGACAAATGCATAATATCATGTGTCCACCATTAGAGGATCATACTAAATATTTTCACTGCCCTAAAAATCCCCTGTGCTCCACCTATTTATTCCTCCCTCTCTTCCTGCTGTCAATCACTGACCTTTTTACTGTCTATATAGTTTTATCTTTTCCAGAATGTCATCTGGTTGGAAGCATACAGTGTGTAGCCTTTTTGGGTTGACATCTTTCACTTAGTAATGTGCATTTCAAGTTCCTCTGAACTTTTTCATGGCTTAATAGCTTATTTCTTTTTATTACAAAATAATATTCCATTGTATGGATGTACCACAGTTTGTTTATTCACTCATCTATTGAAGAACATCTTGGTTGCTTCCAAAAGTTTTATTTATTTTAATTTAAAAATATGTTTAAAACTCAGGCTCCTAGGCTCTAATCTTAACCTAGGTTCCTGAACCCTAACCCTACAGATTGTACCTCTACTGGCTTAGGATAGAGCCTATGATTCTGTGGCTTTAAAAGCTCCCCAGGTGACCTTGCTGCTCAGTCAGATTTGAAAACCCCTGCTCAGAAGCCTTAGTTTCCCATTTGTCCACATGTGGATTGGACAGAGAATTATTTTCTAAAGTAAATGTTAGCCTTCTTTGCAGGTGCCCCCTTTGCCCACCTCAACTGAAGACAAACATTTATATGCCTGACATCTACACGCGTATATATACATAATATACCCATTGATAAGTCCACATGCACACACGCATACCCAGCCCTTCTCCTTTATGGATGAGAGGCCTCCCATCTCCCCCCATGGCACAAGTGAGAAGACCCTGGGAAGCTATCATAGCTTCAGAGCATCTAACCAAAGCAAAGACTTCTGGATTTTGGACTGTGCCCCTCTGTGGACAACCAGACCAGGGTCAATTAGACAACCTCTCCCCCATTCCCTGACTTTGCAGGCTGGCCTACTGGCAGACCCACCTTCTTGTACTTGTGAGGGAAGGTGAACCTCTCAATGGTGTTCTGTACAGCTCCTCTAGTCACGTTTCCCAACCTGTCCTCCAGCTGCAGAAGCTCCTGCAAAGAGAAAAATGTGGACACGTGTACTCAGCATGTGCAAACACACACATACACACATGATAAGGATGAGGGGCACACAAAACTGTCAGGAAGGGCTTGTCTGATGCTTAAAGACTATAATATCTCTACTCGCTCTCCCTTTTGCTCTCTCTTACTCTCAACCCTGAGGCTTCCCGCCACCCATGCCCTACCCACCAGCAAGGGGAAGGAGAAGGGATGTCACCAACAATAATGGTGTCTCCACCAACCCAGTTGGTGCCAGACAGAGCATCATACCTCGTAGCTCTCCCGCACAGCGGAGGTGTGTCTGCTGGGATTTAGTCCCTGGAGAGCAAGGAAGTGAAGCTGAGGGTAAGGGTAGTTTCGGATTTCATGGACAACCTGTTGGGGAAAAAAATGCTTTGTATAGAGCAAGGACTCAAGGCTTCTCCATGAGCCCAGTGTGCAACTCGTCCTCCCACAACCACCAGGCAGCACAAGCTTGAGATGCTGTGGGCCGAGTGCTACCTTTCCTGCTCTTATGTCTCTCTCTCCTCATCAAGAACCAACCTTGCACCTGGACCAGCCCCAGAAAGAATAACAAAGTCAACGAAGTGACAACGAACCTTCACGGCAGGCACTGTTTTAAGCACTTCACATGATTGACTAATTTAATTGTCTCATGTGATCTAAAATGTAGCCACTATTACTATCCCCATTTTACTGATGAGGTAAGTAAGGCACAATAGATTCAGAAATTGGCTCAAGTTGTGCAACCAAGTGACAGAACCAGGATTTCAGACCCAGGCATTTGGGTGGCAGAGTTGATTCCCTTTACCCCTATCCTGCACTGCCTTTGAGCATAGCATGATAGTTAAGGGATTGGGCCAGAGCCAGGACCAGGGTTGGGGCACAGAATTTAAGACTCAGTAATCAAGATAAATAATATTTTGATGTAATATTTTTAAAAATCAAGATGAATGCACAAAGTAAGTCCATGCTAAGCAAAATATCAATATTTTAAATAAAGACAGACTGAGCCTGTAGTTGCCCTACTCTGTACCCTGCCTCACTCCTCCCTAACCCTGGCCATGTGGGGCCAGGTTTCCATCACAGCTCCTCCACTTACTGTGTGTGCCAAGGCCACTTACCTAACCTCTCTGTGCCTCAATTTGCCAATCTTTAATACCCTTTTGTGGAGGGTTACTGAGAGGATTAAGTGGGATAATTTATGTAAAAGGCTTAGAATAGTGACTGGTATGTAGCAAATGCTCAATAAATGTTTGCTTCTTTTATTCTTAAGAGATGGTGCTTCATACACAAATCAATGACTCTAAGAGCTGACAAGGACTGCAAAGATTACTCATCCAAGCCCCTTGTTATACAAATAAGGAGGCTGAGGAGCTAAGTGATTAAATGACAGAGACAAGGGTTGAAAGGTTGGGATTGTGCTTTAGGGCAGCAACATGAAGCTGTATGGAAATAAGATTTTCCATCAGTCTTTTGCTGCTTTAATGGAATGTTTTCATTTTAATTCCATGTAGCTTGCAATGGCAGGAATTTGAAAGCTCCCAAATGTTCAGCATTCTACGGTCACATGAAGGCCTACCCCCTGCAGAAGGCAGAACTGGTTCTGCAGGCCGGACCCAAGGGCTCCCTCTGGGATTGTCTGGGCCCTGACACCAGCCCTGTGAGATGGGCAAGGCAGGCATCTTCACTCCCATTTCACAGATAAGTAAAACCAAAGCCCGAGGAGGTACTGACCATGAGAAATTAACTAAAAAGTCATATGACGTACAGGATCCACCATGCCTGATCTTAACCCTGAGCCTTTTCCCCCACAGACCACAGCCTGCCATGCTACCCCTCTCTGCTCCTCCAGTGGCCACTCCCACTGCAGTACTAGCTTCTAGTCCAGCAGGTTCCCTTTCATTCCCCCTCGAGCCAGAGTGGGAACAGGAGCTGGGAGGGGAAGGGAGCAGTTGATCTGCCTGGAACCCAGAACAGACACAGGGAAGTCAGGACACAGAGGATCTGAGGCAAGGGCAGCCAAGGCACAGGGGAGCCAGGGAACAGGGGACCTGGGGCACAGTGTAGCTGGGACACAGGGAAGTTGGGACACAGGGCAGCCAAGGCACAGGGCAGCTGAGGAACAAGGGAGCCGAGGCACAGGGGAGCCAGGGTGCAGGGTGCTGGAGGCCTCAGCCCATCACTGGAGTTCAATAGGCAGCAAGGGAGTCAATTTCCTGGCCGAGCCCTTTCACTCACCATCTGCGTGGAGGAGGAGTTTCTGGGAAAGTGGTGCATTCGAGGAGTAGCTAGGTAATGCTGATAGTGCTGAGGGATGGGCCGCACCTGGAACTGAGCAGGACTCAAGCCAGCATCCACACTGAGATCCCTGCAGGGAAACAAGCTCAGTGAACCACAGGGTGGTGTGATTTAGCCATCGAGTTGCAGAAGGGACCTCAGACATCAAGCCCACATAGCAGAATGAGAGTCACACTCTGCTAGAGCGGTGAGGTACTTTACATCCCCTAGCCCTTTACATCCCCTAGCCCTTAACATCCCCTAGCCCTTTACATCCCCTAGCCCGTTACATCCCCTAGCCCTTGCCCTCTTTTTAAAGGGAAGGAAGTTGAGATCCAGAGAAGGAAAGGGCTCTGCAAAGTCTGAAGGAACTAGAGCAGTCCAGGCCCTGTGAAACTTCTTGAAACTAGGGGAACAAAGCTCCCTCCCAAGACAAAGTCCATCCCTAAGAGAAATGCTGAAGGACAAATCTAAATAGAGCAGGTTGGGAACACAGAGCAAGGGAAAGACAAGGCCCAGGTAAAAGTGGAGGAGGGAGCAGAAGCCATATTTTTACCACTTTAAGAAAACAAGAAAAAAAGGGCCCTCTACAGCTAGATCTATGAGTCAGAAAGCTTATCCTGGCCCAACTCCTCTCACTCCTAAAAATATAGGGAAACGAATTTCACTTAAAAATTAATTCATTGATTAAGTACACTGAAGAGGGACCAATGGCTAATTTGGAAAATGGCTAATTTCAGGTCTAGCAAGAAAATGTATAAGATGAGATTGAAACATCTTGTCATATCTGAAAGAAAGAGAGCTATCAAAAAACTACTAGGGGCTGAATGTGGTGGTTCATGTCTGTAATCCCAGCATTTTGGAAGGTTGAGCAGGGGGATCACTTGAGGCCAGGAGTTTGAGACCAGCCTGGGCAACATAGCAAGACCCCATCTCTACAAAACAAACAAACAAACAAATAAAAAACACTACTAGGTGTTAGGCCTGGTTAGAGTGGAAATCTGGAAAGTTTGTATAGGATAGAATGCTAGATAAGTGAACAAATAAATCTGGCTACATTCCAATAAAATTTTATTTACAATAACAGAGAGCAAGGTCAGATTTTATCCAAAGGCCATAGTTTTCCAAACTATGATGGCAAAAATGATAACAATGTATTGTGGTGATTATAACATATGTAAATGTAAAAACTACAAAAGGAATAGCAAAGGATGGGAAGGTGTAATGGAAGTATACTATTGTAAGAGTTTTACATTACATGCAAAGTGATATAATTCTATTTTAGGGTAGAGTGTGATAAGCTAAATTGTCATCTTATAAACCTAGGGCATTCCATAATAAAATACAATAAGATAAAATAAAATAAAATGGTATAACAAGTCAATATTTAATCCTAAAAATTACGCAACTGATCCAAAAGAAGGCATGAAAGAGACAAAAAAATTTTTAAAAAAGAACCAAAACAACAACAAAACAGATGAAAGAAGTCAAAAACAAAGAGCAAGATGCTACATTTAATTCCAACCATATGGGTAATTACATTAAATGTAAATGGTCTAACACTCTAATTAACAGGCAGAGATTGTCAGTTGCAAAACAATAGCCAACTATATGCTATCTATTAAAAAAAGTTTTAAATATAAAGATGTAGATACTAGGTTAAGAGTAAAAAAAGGAAAGAGACATGCCATGCAAGCACTAACAGGAAGAAAGCTAGAATGGCTGTTCACATCAGACAAGCAGACTTTGAACCAAGGGATATTACCAAGGAGAAAGAGGGAAATTTCATGATGATCAAAGGGTCAGTTCATCAAGAAATGGCAATTCTTATAATATCCTACTACACATAAATCAAAATACGTGAAGCAAAAACTGACAAATCTGAAAGAAGACAAATTCACAATTACATAATAGTTGTAGACTTCAACCCTCTTCCCTGTAATTCATAGAACAAATAGACAGAAAATTCAGTAAGAATATAGAAGACCTGAACATCATCAACTTAATTCATCTAACTGATATTTATAGAACACTCCATTAAACAAGACCAGAATATACATTTTTAAAAATACACACAGAACATTTACTAAGGTGGAATATATGTTGGATCATAAAATAAGTCTTGATAAATCTAAAAGGATTAGAATTATACAGAGTATGTTTTCTGATCACATTGGTATTAAATTAGAAATCAATAACAAAAATTCTGGAAAATCCCAAGTTTTTAAAAATTAAACAATTTACTTCTAAATTGCCCAGCATCAAAAAGAAATTGTAACGGAACTTAAAAAATTTTCAGTCCTTAAAGAAAAATCCGTTGCTTTATATGCCTATATTAGAAAAGAAAGTTCAAAGTCATGATCTAAATTTCCTCCTTAAAAAGCTAAAACTCAAAATAAGTAGAAGGAAGGAAATAATAAAAGCAAGATTAGAAATTGATAAAATTAAAAACAAACAATGGAATTAAAGGCTGTTTTCTAAAGAACGATATAATTGGTTAAAACTCTAGCTAGATTGATCAAGAACAAAAGAGAGGAAATACAAGTTACTAATATCAGGAATGAAAGAGAAAACATTGCTAAGATTCTACAGATGTTAAAAAGATAATAAGGAAGTATTATCAACATCCTTGTACAGATAAATCCAATGAAATGGGAAAATCCCTTTAAAGACATAAATTACCAAAACTGCTGGACTTGGCAGCATATGTCTGTAACCCCAGTTAGTTACCTGGGAGGCTGAAGGGGGAGGATCACTTGGGCCCAGGAGTTCGAGACCAGCCTGAGCAACGTCGTGAGACCTCATCTCAAAAATTTTAAATTAAAAATAAATTACCAAAACTAACTCATCAGGATATAGAAATCTCAACAGTAGTCTGTCTATTCTTCAAGAAACCTTCAGGCCCAGATGGCTTTACTAGTAAATTCTATGAAACATTAAAAAAAATAATACCAATCCCACACAAACTCTTTTAGAAAATAGATGAGGAAACATTTCCCAAACCATTTAATGAAGCAAGCATTGCACTGATAAAAAAAAAAATCAGACAAAGACTTTTCAAGGAGAAAAACCTATAGATCAATGTTACTCGTGACCAAAGATGCAAAAGTTCCTTGACAAAATTTTAGCATTTTGAGTCCAGCAATATATAGATTAAAGGAGGCTTACGTGACATATTGACCAACCACAATGTATAAACTTTATCTGAATCATGATCGGTACAAACTATAACAATCTCAGAAATTTGAATACCGACTGTATACTTGATTATATTTTTAAATTATTGTTAATATTTTTAGGTATAATAATGGTATTATGGTAAGGATTTGAAAAAAAAGAGTCATTATCTCTTGAGATATATAGCGAAATATTTACAGATGGAACAATGTGATGTCTGGATTTGTTTCCAAATACGGTAGTCTCCCCTTCTGCTTGGGGGACATGTTCCAAGACCCCCAGCGAATGCCTGAAACTGCATTCAGGCATGTGCCACCATGCCCAGCTCTTTTGGAGATTTCTTGTGGTCATTTATCTCAACGTGTAATTTTTATTCGTTGTATCTAAACATCAAACTGAACTTTACTTTCTACCATCAGTGTTCTTGAACATGGTGTGGCCTGGTTGCTATGCAGACCCCTAAGTTCTTCTCAGAATCCCACCCCAAAAGTGCCAGCACCATCTCGTGGGTGACTCCAGACTCGGGGAGCTTTGGAGGCTTTGCTGAGGCAAGGCTGCCTGAAGAGGAAGGGACAGTCGGAGGCTCTCATCCTTCACCCACCCTCTGCCCATGGGTCCCGGGTACCGAGAGGCCTTGGCCTGGGCAGGGCCAAGGCTGTGGCAAAGCAGGCTGCACTTCACGCTGGGGGTCAGAGTTAGAGCTGAAAAGTCACGACCCAGTCTGAGAATGGGCATCATGAGGGCACAGGTACTGGGCTGTGACTCAAGGTCAGGGTCAGGTTATTGGGCACAGGCCAGAAAGCGGAGGATAGGGGGTTCATGCCCCAAGACCTGCTGCTCCCACACACTCACAGGCCAGGATGCTCAGCCAAGAGAAGCTGCCGGAGTAGGGCTCAGATACCCCAAAGGAAGGGGGTGAGGCCACAGTGGCCTCAAGCCTGAGGCTGGATGAGGCCTGATTCCTGGAGTGACCTGGGGTGACCTGGCGCAGAAGTCAATGGTTTCTGGTCGTTCTCTAGAAGAGGAAGAGGCTCCTTGCAAAAGGGGAGAGTGGCCCTTCCTATAGCGCATTTGCTGTCATCCAATTACCTGGCTGCCCATCTCCTGGCAGAAGCAGCCTCTCTAGAAACGAGGGCTGGGGTGCAGTTAGCACGATCGCAATTGCAGAAAACCTCTCATCACCAGTAGCCTGGCCACTGATGGACAGAACTAATCACAAAGGAGGAGAAATGACTTCCTGCTTGGGAAGTGGGAACCCAACAGGCAGAAAGAGCCCAGGGGCAGACCATGGGGGACTCCAGGCAGGGAGTCTCAGCATCTCCTGCTGGGGCAGGGACCAGCCTCCCGGGGCCTCCTGCTTTACGTTTCCTGGGGCGAGCAGGGCCCAGGAATGCAGAGTGGTTGCAACGAGGCAGAGAGGTGAGGAGGTTGGGCTGAGTAACGGAGGCTGAGGACAGGGCCAACACCTGCACCGCTCCCCATGACGTGTCCCCAGAACTACTCCCACCTGTACCACCTGTCCCGTCCCACTCGCCCGTGGGTCCCCGAGTGTGTGTCCAAATCACTGAGCCGTGTGTAAGGGCCCTGGGTGCTCCATGGGCTGAATTAAATTAAATTCAATTGACTTGTCTGCTGAGGGACGGAATTTAATCCAAACTGCAATTAAATCATCCTCATTTGAATCTGCTAATTAGAAAAAGGCTGGGCTGATGTTGGCTGTAACATAATCTATCTTTCAATGGATTGTTCAATTTAACAGCGAGTGTAGCTGAGGATGAGCAGAGGGCCAGAGACGATGGAACATGTTAAACCCACTGTTCCCTGCACCGCCCGAAGCACCCTTAGCATTCACTCAACCTGAACTACCCTCTTGAATCACGCCTAGGTGCCCACAGACAGGGTTCCCAAAGCAGCCCTTGGCTAAGCTAAGTTGCAAGGACAGCCTAAAGAATTCCTGGCTACCCTTTACCCAAATTCCCCAAATGTCCCCATTCCACTATTATTTCCTTCTCTCTCTGTGTCTCTTCCTCCTAATACATACGTACACACACACGTGCATATATATTCACAGACACACACCTCTGTGGAGGTAGGTTTTTTTTCCCTAAACCATTTAAAAATAAGTTGCGGGCACGATACCATTTTTCTCGAAATCCTCAGTGAGCTGCACATCTTTTTAAAGTATTTGAGGTTTCTGATCCAACCCTGGTTAAGATCAGCTCTCTCCTAAGCTAGAACCAAGGAGTTGGGTGGGCCCCAGGTCCCAAACCGAGCAACCCTGCATCCCAGGATGACAAAGACCTCTGTGCTGAGTGCAGGAGATTGTGGGAAGACCTCGCAGGGGCCCACTGCCTGCAAAGACACAAAATAACATCCTTAACCTTCTCTCCCAGCTTCTCTCCCAAGTCCTTGCCCCCACCCTGGCTGGCTCTGTCTCCGTCTTTCAGGCATAATGTGAGGCTGTGCTTACTGACCACCCTGCCCTGCACTGCCTTGCTGGCATGTCCTGGCACTTCTCTGTGGATCCCTAGAGACCCACCCCCTCCAGGAAGCTTTCCCTGATCACCCCAGCTCCTCACAATTCTCCGTTCTGCTCTCTCCCTGGGAACCACTGGTTCATAGCCTTCATTGAGCTTAGGGAATGTTTTGTGTCCCTGTCTCCCTCCTCCGCTGCAGGACCATGAACGCTGAGCCCCAGGCTGGGCACATGATAGGACCCAGTTACATCTGAGCTAAGTCCTGGAATCAGGCCTGAGTGGATTGCTGGCAGCAGAGCAAAGGCTGGATCTGAGAAATAGGCCTCCTGCACCATTCAAAGTGAAGGAAAATGGGAGCTCCATGGATCTGGCAGGACCTCCCTCGCTCCCGACTACCCCCAGGGTCCCCAAAGACTCACCAGTCAGTGCCCTCAGCCAAATACCTGGGCTGAGGTGTCTGCAGTTGGTGGCCGAAGTCGAAGCTGGGGTGGAGGCGGTGGGGGTGGACAGACACACGCTCCTGACTCCGCCTGCACCAGAGGGGGAAGGAGGACCATGGTGTCAGGGACTGCCCCGGCCACCCAGCTCCCAGGAACTCTGAGCAACCCCAGCCAGCTTGAGGGTGCCCTGCTCCTGCAACCCCATTGTGAGCCCCTGTTCCCAAACTCCAAGGAAGCTGCTCAGATGAGCAGCAGTTAGTAACTCAGACATTCCTACTGTCTACGGGCTGCCCACTCTTGCGAAGTCCCTCTCTAGGCATGTGCTGCAGGTTTCCTGGCCCCACCCAAACCCTCTGCCTCCTCAGCTCTCCTACCGCTCCCTCTGTGTCCGTGGTGGGCCATCTTCAAGACACATAGATTCACCTCCTGTAGGCTCTCCCGCCTCCATGCACCCCTCTATTCCCACCATGCTCTTCTCCTCTCTTTGATCCTCGCCACACTCTTCCAAGCTTTCATGTTCCAAGTCAAAGCCCACCTCTTCCAGGAAGGCCTCCCAGAATACCCCAGATCACGGTGACCTCTCTTTAGGCAGCCCAAATCTACAATCACTGATGCTTAGGGCCTTAGAAATCAGCTAGCCCAGTGGTTCTCGAGGAGTGCTCCAAGCATCCTTGGGAATCTCGGAAACCCCTTCAGGTAGTTTGAGAGGTCAAAACTATTTTCCTAAAGATAGTATGATGTTATATGCCTTTTCACTCTTATTCTGTCGCAGGTGAACAGTGGGGTTTTGCAGAAACTATGTGGCATGTCATTCCGCAAGACTGAATGCAGAAGCAGACACAAGAGCACAGCTGTCTTCTACTAAACCATACATTAAAGATATTTACAGATAGGTTAAAAAAATCTCTCTTCTCACTAAATTTATATATAGTAGCTATTCTTCATAAAAATGTATCATTGGTATTAACACAGAATGAGTTTGTTATGGTCATTTCTAAATGAGTTAATATTTTTTAAAATTCTCAGCTTTCATTTCCAATATGGTAAATATCAGTGGTCACAACCCACACAAACAGAAGCTCTTTAATAGTTAAGAGTTCAAAAGGGGTCCCGAGATCAAAAAGTTTGAGACTGATCTAGTCCAACTCTTTCTCCTAACAGTTGAGGCTGAGGGAGGCATAGTGACCAGCCCAGGGTCCCACAGCTATTCCAGACCCATTCGATTGGTGTTGTCTAATTCTACTCTCCATTTGTTTCATGGGTACACAGCTGGACTTTCCAACTCGAGTACTTAGACCACAGTGCGGTCCCTTTGAGGGCAGGGCTGGAACTAGCTATTTCTTTGGGTTCTTGGGTGTCAGAAACACACAGTCATAAAACTAGAGGGGATATAAGGGATTCCTCAGGCGAATTTCCTGCCAAAACCTCGCAGAAGACCACTGTGAGCATCATGAACCACCAGTCACCCGGCCTCTGACCCTGCACCTGGGTGAAGTGACAGAGACACACACTGGCTTCAGAGGGAGCCCCAGTGGGTTCAGGGCAGCACTCACTGCCTGAAATGAATGCCTCTAACTGAGGCAAGAGCTACCCTCTGCAGAGACCCGCTTGGTGATTGCCAGACAGGCCTGGCGGCATGGAAGCCAGGTGTCCCAACCCGCGGCCCCGCCCCGTCCCTGCCCTAGCCCTGGCTCCGCCCCCGCGGTGGCCCCACCCTCTTCCCCGCCCCCGTCCCAGGCAGCACCCACCTGGGGTGCGAGACGAGCCGGCGGTGCTGGGCTTCCAGGAGCTGCTGCTGCAGGAGGTATTGCTGGTGCAGGGCCTGAGGTAGGAAGGAGGGACCTGTGACGTCCTGGAACTGCAGGGTGGGCAGCGGGGTCAGCGACTGGTGCAGGGCGCCGCTGTGCTGGTGGGCCGGGGCCATGTGGGCGCTGAGGCCCGGCTGCGACTGCACGGGGTGGGCCAGCGGGAAGTCGGGGGCGAGCTGCTGCGGCTGCGGGGGACCCAGGTGGAAGTGTCGGCAGGAGGTAGCGTGAGGATGCTGAGACCTTTGAAAGGGGGCACCTGGGGAGACAAGGACAGAGACATCTCCATGAGGACCAGCACGGAGCCGCTCCCACGCTGGCCCCGTCCCCACCGCGGCAGCCTGGAGCTGGTGAAACTCAAGACCTTCATTAGAACACAGCAGTTCCATCCCTTTTGTATACATGTGACCATATTTAATACCGCCAAATAAAGACTCTTTGTGTGTACGTGTTGGAGGGGGGAAAGAGTATTTTCTTTCATGAATACATAAGCATCCTTTTTATAATTAATACACTTCTTTAGAAGTTTTAAGGTCCCTAAAAGCAGTAAAGCAGTTTGGCAATCTTATTGACTCTACCTTTTTTTTTTTGAGAGGGTATCTCTCCCTGTGGCTTCATTCAGCCCAGTGGCACAATCATAGCTCACTGTAACCTGGAACTCCTGGGCTCCAGGGATCCTCTTGGCTCAGCCTCCCAAGTAACTGGGACTACAGACATGCACCACCACATCTGGCTAGTTTTCTTAAGAAAATTTTTTTAAGAGATTGGGGGTTTGCTAGGTTGCCCAGGCTGGTCCTGAACTCCAGGCTTCAAGAAATCCTTCCTACCTTGTCCTCCAAAAGCGCTGGGATTACAGGTGTGAGCCACCTCTCCCCACCCCACCCCCCATGACTCTACCATTTTAAATAGATACTACATAGAGAAAATTTAGTTTAGCCTAGCCATGCCCTAAACTTCACTGAAGCTTTGGCTAGCTGGGACCCAACCTTTACGGAGCCCTACTTTCCAAAGAAAAAACAGCAAAAAAAAAACAAATCACACAAAATTTTTTACTTAAACAGTAACTAAATAATTTATTATTATAGCATTATAATCTATTTAAAAGCAAACATGTCCAGGTACAAGCTGGGCTCAGGCTACATTTAATTTAGGCTCCAGTATTTTTTTTTTTGAGACAGAGTCTCACTTTGTTGCCCGGGCTAGAGTGACTGCTGTGGCATCAGCCTAGCTCACAGCAACCTCAAACTCCTGCGCTCAAGCGATCCTACTGCCTCAGCCTCCCAAGTAGCTGGAACTACAGGCATGCGCCACCATGCCCGGCTAATTTTTTTTCTATATATATTTTTAGCTGTCCAATTAATTTCTTTCTGTTTTTGTTAGAGACGGGGTCTCACTCTTGCTCAGGCTGGTCTCGAACTCCTGAGCTCAAACAATCCTCCCTCCTCCACCTCCCAGAGAGCTAGGATTACAGGTGTGAGCCACTGCGCCAGGCCTAGGCTCCAGTACTTTTCAAATAAAATTGAGCCTGATGACAAAAAAAAAAAAAAGCCTTACAAATTCTCCAAGAGCAAAAAGTCCAGCTCTAAGCACTGGAGGGAGTCCTTTAATGAGGCAAGGAAGTAGACCCAGTGTTTCAGAGACATTTGCAGAGAATTTCCTGCTAAGCATGGCAGACTCACCACATGTCTGCTCCTTCTCAAGCCCCACTGAAATGCAAGCAAAGGAATAAAGAGAAGATAAACAGACAAGGACAGAGAGAACAAGAGAGGTGACATCAGCAGGCAACAGATGTCAACAGATTTTTGGAAGATAGTAAGCAGATGGAGGAATTAGCAGAGACGAGAAATCGGAAACCAAGAGCTGACCAGAGGGGCCATCAACAGGAAGTGGACAGATCTTGCCACATGATGCTGGAAGGCACTGGCTACTCCAAAAGCAGGAGCGACAGCAGAGCTAGGAACAGGGAGACTGTTCACAAGTCTTACAAGGAGCAGTTAGTTACACCCAGGGTTCCTCCCCCTTCCCAAGCAGGGCAGTGACCCCCCCTCCCAGAGACGCTCTGATGTGGGGAGGATGACATTAGGCAGAGGAAGGCAGGGATGCAGCACCATGGTAACACAGGGGATCACATGAACATCTATATATGGAATTTGGAACCCCTGTCCCCTTCTGCCACTTGGTTCCAAAAGCACTGTCACCCAGGTGTGTGCCCCTTCCCTGCACCCTCCACAGCCCCAGGCTGAAACTGGGGGATGATTCTCTAAAGAAAACAATTGGTCCCAGGGAGAATTCTACAGGTACTCTGGTTGAGAGCACCCCAATAAAATGGTTGGGTTCCCAACTGGCCACTCCATAATGAAGCCCATTAGTTGACAAGTCCATTCTCATACATGGGCACACAGAGCTTGCGGACGGCTTTAGTGACCTGCACTGCAATGTGAACAGACAGCCCAAGGGTGTCCAGGTTCTCCATGACAAAGTGCAAGGAGAGCAAGAACATACCAAATATTTAAAAATAATCTCAGAGGTACACAGATAATGCAAGGACCAGAAAATAATTAACTTCAAAACGCTATAATTAATATTCTCAGAGAAATAAGACGTTGAATCAGTAAAACAAAAGAAAGCTCTTTAAAAAAGGAGCAAAGAGGCAGGGCGCGGTGGCTCACGCCTGTAATCCTACCACTCTGGGAGGCCGAGGCGGGTGAGCCACTCAAGGTCAGGAGTTCAAGACCAGCTTGACCAAGAGCGAGACCTCGTCTCTACTAAAACATAGAAAGAAATGATCTGGACAACTAAAAATTAGCCAGGCATGGTGGCACATGCCTGTAGTCCCAGCTACTCGGGAGGCTGAGGCAGAAGGATTGCTTGAGCCCAGGAGTTTGAGGTTGCTGTGAGCTAGGCTGATGTCACCGTATTCACTCTAGCCCGGGCAACAAAGCGAGACTTTGTCTCAAAAAAAAAATAAAAAAAATAAAAATAAACAAAAAATAAATAAATAAAAAAGCAATGAGAAAACAAGAAAGAGAGCTCTTGAAAATTAAAAATGTACGAAGTGTAATCTGAAATATAACAGCAGGGTTGGAAGATAAAGATGGGGACATTTCCCAGGAAGCAGAACGAGAGGACAAAGAAATGGGAAATAGGAGAAAAAAGATGCAAACATTGAAGGATCTGGTCAGAAGATTCCACATTTCACTAGTAAGAGAGAAAGAGTGGAGGCAACAGTGGGGAGGAAATTAGGGGAAAAAATTTACAAAACCTATTTCCCAGAACAGAAGGTCTGCATTTCTAGGCAGAAAAGGCCCCCTGAGTGCCCAAGAAAATAGATGGGGGAAAGAACCCCACACCGAGGCATCTCCCTGTGAAAGGTCCAAACGAGAGGGCAAAGAGATGGTTCTGAGACCTTCTAGAGAGAAAGCAAACCAGTCCTATGCAAAGGGTCAGAAATCAGAATCACTTGAGATTTTTCAAGAATGAGACTGGAAGTTCAAAACAGTAGAGCAACTGCCTTCAAAGTACTGAGAGGGGAAAATGATTTTCAAGCTGGGATTCTCTGCCCAGCCAAAGCATTAATCAAGTATGAGAATAGAATAAAGCCATTTTCAAACATACAAGGATCTCAAAAAACAAAAAAAAATTAACCTTCTTCACAATTCTTCTCAAGGAGGTATTGACACAAACCAAGAAAGAGGAACACGACATAGGAGCTGTGCCCAAGAAGTGGAAGTTTCCAGGCACAGGGCTGTGAAGTCTTCTGCAGCCAGTTCACAGGAGAACAGGCAGCTGGGGGCTCAGAGGAGATCTAGAGCGGTGCAGGGGGCGCGAGAGGGCTGGAAACGACTGGATTACCAATAAATTTGGCCACATGAAAATAGTATTTGAAGGAATTTTACAATTTGATAGAGAATCGGGTAAGAATTTGTAAAGATGTCATAGAAAGCAAGGCAAACAAAAACAAAAAAAAATGCAATCATTACCACTAGGAAAAGGAAAAGTTATGCAAGAAAGTGTAATTATCTGTATTATGCACTGCTTTGCCCAGCAGCAACAATGTATCAACAATAAAACATATAATAAACTATGTTAGGACAGAAAAGGACATTTCTTTCTCAATATGGAGAACATAGACAATGTCAGAAATTGAAATATCAACAAGTGGCAGTCTCATTGTTTATTTAGAAGTTTGCTTAGTAATTTGTGTCTTTCAGGAAGGAAGAGACTGAAGAAGAGTTGAAATCCTTGCGGTCGGTCCAGGGAGTCTGGCTCTGGCGGGGAGGCAAGGGACAGACAAAAGCTGCTTTGCTAACTGTGTCAACTTGGTCAGTGATGTGCGTGTCCTTGATAGACTTTTTAAAAAAATCTTTTAAAAATAAATATTTGCAAAAAGAAATGAAAATCCAAAGAATGTCTGCCTCCATGTGAGCCAGAAAAGAATGATCTAGAACCTCAGTTCCCACGAGCATTCCGGATAAGTTGGGCCTCTCTGCCTAATGAACTCTGGCTTTGATGAGTCCAGGGGCTGCGGCAGGAGCAGGCAGGGGGTCGACGCGACAGACAGACAGAACAAGGGCAGGAAGGGGGACGACAAGCCATAGAACAGCAAAGGGAAGACAGACATGACTGCAAAGGAAAGGAATGGTCAATGGAAAGATATTGTCGAGACTCTGACCCAGCTCTGTCCAGTAGAATTATGATGTGGGCCACATAGGGACTTTTAAATTTTCTAGGAGTCACCTTTAAAGAAACAGGTGAAATTACTTTTAATAATATATGTTATATAGCTCAATATATCCACGATGTTATTTCAACATATGCTCAATATAAAAAATCATTGAGATATTTTACTTTTTTTTTCATACTAAGTCGTCAAAACCTGGCAGATATCTTGTGCCTACAACACATCTCAATTCGCACTGGCCACATTCCAAGAGCCCAGTGGCCACTGGAGGCGCGCGGCTTCCTTAGCGGACAGTGCAACACTAAAGAAAAGATGCCAACTCCAGACACCGAGCAAAGCATTTCGGCCACTTCTCCTCCACTTTTCCGACTTGATCTGCCTTCCCTCGGCCATCCACACTGGTCTATGCAAAATTCCAGACTCCCTGGGCACACTCCCACTGGGGGGCTGCACCCCACCTCCCTGGCTACCTTCCCCATCTTTAAGGGTCTGCGTCACCTCTCAGTTCCTCCAAAAATGCCTCCCCTGCCCTCCAGCCCCCAGGGCCACCTTTCTCCTCTGAGCGCTGAGAACACCCTGTCCCTCCCACTCGTTGGCACCTGGCGGTGGCTACCTTGAGCTGTCTCTTCACACTGGCCGCCCCCACCAGGCTGAGCTTCGTGTCTTTGCTGTTTTTGGATCCCCACGCACCTTGCACCTCGCCAGGAGCTGGCATTCAGTAAATACCTGGGTGTTGACTGATTGTTGGAGGGAGTGAGGGACAAACAGTGGCTCAAAGGGACCGAGGACTGAGCTGGTTGAAGGCAGACTGGTTTGAAATTGAGTGGTAAAGAGTGACAGGCAGGGCCCGGTGAGCTCTGGGTTTGATGCTGTGGCATGGCCCCCCTCCCACGGGTGCCCCCTGCTGTGAGAGCACCCACTCTGTGCGGGGAGTCTCCAGGCTGCTATGGAGGCCGCTAGGAGGAGGGCCGACCACCCTAGCCTGGACTGCTTTCCACCCTCCTGCAAGCTGTTCCCTCCAGTTCATACCCTGGGAAGTGAGAGTAGATGCTCTCTGTCCAGGATGGGCAGCAAGAAGAAGGTCCTGTCCCATAATATTTCAGGCAGTTTCTACCTACAGACGTCTCTTGACTTCCCTCTGGGACTCTGCATTCCTCCCCCCCGCCATCTCCAACCCCAGAGTGGTTCTTGGTGTCAGCACCCTGCTCAGAAGGCCACCCACTCTGGACCCCCGGACCAGGTCTGTTTAAGTACCGGGTAATAGCTGCTTTGTGTGTCTCTAAGACCAAAGGAGCGAAGCTCTCAGGGTAGAATATCTGAGTCCATGACAAGCCAATGATCAGTAATGTCTGTACAATACTGACATCCCAAAATGCCCCACATTGGTAGACAACCTGCAATTTTTCCCATTAGAGTTACTCCTTTGCCTTAAAAATTAATCTCCAGATGTTCCTGATTACACTATGCATTTATCATATTTCCCCAGGGCTAAAATGCCATCAGTTGAAAGAGTCATTATGAGCTAAATAACATTTTCAGGGAGTAGAAAGAAGGGTCTCCCAGAAACAAACAAACAAACAAACAAAGCACCATATTAAATAAACACACCAATTGTAAGACATAAATTAGTTTCAGGAGAAAAAATTGTGCATCTTAGAATTCTGGAAGTTGATGCTGATGACTAGCACCTGCTTCTGGGGAGGTGGCCGGGAGCAGTCCCTTAAAGCAGGGGCTGCTTCGTGCCTTGTGGGCAAGGCACCTGAAGAGGCCGGCAGCTGGAGAGTGGGTGGATGGGAGGACAGAAGAACCCACACAGCCCCACGGAGGAGGGCAGGGCGGGGCCCAGGGCGGCAAGAACAGTGATGAGGTCTGGCATCTCTGAAAGGTTCATTGACTGCCCTGGGACACTCCTCTGGTGAGTGACAGAGTGGAGACATAAACTGAGGGAGGGAGGGGCCCGAGCACAGGGAACAAGGAAGCTTGATAAGGTGGCAGTGAGAGAGTGCTATGGTCTGAATGGTGTGTCCCCCAGATTTGTATGTTGCAATCCTAACCCCCAAGGCAATGGTGTTAGGTGGGGCCTTTGGGAGGTGATTGGGTCATGGGGGTGGAGCCCTCGTGAATGGGATTGGTGTCCTTATAAAAGATGCTCCAGAGAGCTCACACGCCCCTCCACTGTGTGAGGACACAGAGACAAGGCGTCATCTATGAGGAGGAGGGCTCTCACCAGCGACGGAGTCTGCCAGTGCCTTGATCTTGGACTTCCCAGCCTCTAGAACTGAGCAGCAAATTCCTGTTGTTCGTAAGCCTCCTGGTCTATGGTATTCTGCTGTAGCAGCCCCAGTGGACTAAGAGGGAGCGTCCAAGGAGGAGGGCAGTGCAGGAACGGGGCCAGGCCACCAAGTGGACATACTGGGCACAGTCTGGTTGTCTCTGGCCTGTGGATGAGGGACATGGAGCCAGGGCTGGGCCCAGGCAGGAGCGCAGAAGTGCCAGGCCAAGAAGTCGGGTGTCAGAGGCAGTGGAGGCAGCAGAGGCCTCCCCAGAGAAGGCCTGCTCCCCACCCAGGGCACAGCGCCCCATCCTCATTTGGGAAGGAAAGTGGCCCTTGTCCTCAAGGCTCTGGGACTGAGAGGCACTGTCTGCCAGCCCTTGGAGGAAGAGGGGGCTGAAGGAGGGGAAGAACAGGTGGCCTGGAGGGCACCACAGGCCACCTGACATTTCAGCCCAGCTTGCCACCCAGCCCACTGGGCCACCCCAGTGACAGTCGCCTCCTGCTAGCAGGCGCCTCAGACACAGGCCTGCCCAGGGCTTCTGTTGCAGGGTCCCCAGCTGCCCAGGGCCTGATCTCTCTCCAGGGACAGGGGACCCTGGGAGAGTAGGATGGGAACAGAAACTCCCTGGGGCTTCCCTGGAGGCCCCAGTTCCCTCCTCCCCAGCAGTTCTCAGGGCGTCAGGTTTCCTGCTGCGGGCAGAACAGGGAGGGGCTCCGGAAGAGAGGGGAAGGCCACAGACACGCCCTCCCAAAGGCACCGGGGAGGTGTGGGGGGAGATAGGACAGAGAACTGCCAGCAGCAGGGATGGGGAGGGCTCAGCCGCATGAGCGGCAGCTCAGCCTTTGCTCCTTTGTGCGGAGCAGTCTTTTGAAAAGCAGATTTCTGCCCACAGTGGCCAGTGAGGAGCCTCACTACCAAGAAGCTTTCAAAGCCAGGCAGAGTCACCTGGTGTAAGGGCTCCGTCCCAGAGGCCAGGGTGCCTCCCCTCACAGCCGGGCCTGGACGGCACAATGGTCTTCTCTGACCTTCATGTCCTAGACTTGTGACCCGCAATGACGCCCGACCCTGCACACCTGCTGAAGTCTCTCTGCTGGCAGGGGCCTCACATAGCTTCCGACCAAGCCTCTCAGCTTATTCTAGAAAGCGCCTGGAGGATGTTTGTGAACTGAATGTTGTGACCGCCCCCAGGGTCCCACCGCTGCACAGCCCAGGCCTGAGATGAGCTGGCAGCGCTGTGCCCTGGTGGCCAGCGGTGACCGGGGACGGATCAGTGAGAGGCAGGGCACACCTGTGCTCACCTTCAAAATCCCTCTTCCAAATAAGTGGCTGTCGCATTAATTTTCCTAAAGCACAGTTGTGAGCACTCCATTCCCTGTGCAAACGCCCCTCCCAGCCTCTCTCTCTCTCTCACTTCCCTCTCATCCCTGCCAGACCCCAGGGTCCTCATCTGCCTCTGGGCCCTCTATGGCCATTCGCTGCCCCTGGCGCTGCCACACCGCCTTGCCAGACTGTCCAACTTGACCACGAGGGTGGATGTTAACTCCCCTCTGAGCCCTCCAAGGCCTTCCCAGATGGTTGAAATTCCCCTCTCCATCTGACTCGTGGCATTTAGCCTATTATACTTGGCATTTTATTTATGTACAAATTTTATCTCCAATAATAAGCAGTGAAGTGAATGTTTTCAGGGCAAATGCCACACAGTAAATGCCCTTTGTTCTTAGAAGGGGCTTAGCAATCTTCTGAGGGGTGAGGGAATGGAATAACAGAGGAAAGAGGAAGAGAGGAAGGAAGAGAAAGGGAGGTGAGAAGAAGAGAGGGAAGGGGGAAGGTGGGGGAAGGAGGGAAAGAAAGGAAGACAGACCGCATTAGCTCAGGGAAGGTTATGTTATTAGCTAGCAAGGAATTATGGGTCTTCATGAAATCATCAAACATCCAAGCTGAATGAGGCTCAGGGATTGTGGAGCCTTCACTCTACAGATGAGGACTTGGAGGCTGGGAAATCTGAGGTGGCTTTCCCAGGGCTCCAGGATAGTTATGGCCGAGTTGGAAGTAGAGCACAGGCCTCCTCAGTCCCAGTGCAGTGTGAGCCCCTGCCCTGCCATGTCCCAGAGTCCCCTCCCTCGGGCACACAGAACCCCGTACACCCACACACAGCCACACCTGGCACTCCCAGAGAGGAACCACCTGCCCGGTGGGTCACTGAACGGGAATGACATGCCATGGCCCTGGTAATCCCACCTCCCTACCCTCTCCCTCTCCCTCTCTCTCACTCCCCTAGGAATAAGCTTGTTCCTGCCTAAGAAAGTAACCATGAAATGCCAAGGCCCCAGCTGCGGGCACCTGTGAGGAACAGGTGTGAATCTTCTGTGGGAGGTGCTGAGGCACAGCGTTGGCAAGTGGGGCTGCTTAGGCACAGTCCAGCGCACCTTGGCCAGTAGCTCGAGCCTCCTCCCTGGCCTCGCCAAGGGCAAGTTCCAGCTTTATAGAGCAGGTCGAGATGCTTCCAGCCTGTTGGGTGCTTCTGTAGCAAGACAAATCCTACAGGGCCTCTGGACATCCCCACGCAAAAGGCTTTAGGCCTTGCATTTCACAGGGTTTAACTGAAGGAAAAAGATGGAGGAAACTTCTCGGGTACTGGAACCGACTCTGGGCACCTCATACTAAGACGAACATTGATAAACCGGACCCCAATGATGGAGGGTGGGTTGTGAGGGGACTTGCGTCATCTGATATGGGGAACAGCTGGAGAATCTGGGTGTGAGCAGGGAAGAGAAAACTCAGGGTCAGGGAATAGCTGCAGTCAAAGGGATTAAGGTCTTTCTGGTAGGCAGATTGGAGTCAACAAAAAGGAAGACAGTTCTCAGAATTTGCTTTGTCCCCCAAAATTCCTCATCCCTGCAGATGTCCATGCAGAGGCCAACTAACCGCCCAGCAGAGGAGCGCGAACACTGGGCAGGTCCACCACACCAGATGATGCACATCCCCCCTTTTGGCCTATCATGGTTAAAGTTGGCCAGACTGGTCGGCCACAATCTGTGAAGGCACAGAGAGCCAGGCCTTGGTGATGGTGGAGAGAGGAAGAAGCGTGGCAGCAAGGAGGGAGCAAACTGTAGTCCTTGGGGACTGCGATAGTTTGGGTCCGGTCTGTTTGGTCTCACCAAGTCTCAGGTTGAAATCGGATCCTCAGTGTTGGAGGTGGGGCCTGGTGGGAGGTGTTTGGGTCATGGCTCATGCATGGCTTGGTGCCATTTTTGTGGTGGTAAGTTCTTGCTCTGTTAGTTCCTACAAGAGCTTCTTGTTAGAAAGAGCCTGGCACCTCCCTCCCTCTCTTACTCTTTCTCTTGCTTCTTCTCTGACCATGTGATCTCTGCACACACAGCCGCCAAGAGCCTCCTCTTCCCTGTGCACCGATAAAGCTCAAAACTCCATTTCCAGAGCCTTCTGAGCCTCCCAATGCCCACACTGAGTTCTCCATCCTGGGACACATTCAGATTCCATGTGACTATGTAATGCCCCCTTTGTGACTTGTTCCAATGCAGGGTGTTGGGAAGGTGAAACAGGAAAGATGGGGAAAGAGCGAACGGTAGGAGTCTTGATTGGCAGACCCGGAGTCTGGGGTGCACTGTAGGTACTGACTACTTGACAACAAAGCAGACAGAGCAGAGATGAAGAAAGTGAAAGTGGGCCGTCTGCCCGGAACCCAGCTCCTGGTTTCCTTACCTACTCCATGTAAATCGGTTTAACTTCTTGCTCCAGTCTGATCAACTCCTAGAGGGCTATTCCCTGGCTCGGCCCCCTGGGCTGCCACGGGCCTGCTCTCCTCTCTCTCTGTCTATTGGTTTCCTGTCCAGCCGGGACACCTGGGGCCTAGAAAGGAAGTGATATGCCCAAAGGGATCCTTTACA
The DNA here is from genome assembly GCA_963575035.1 of Avahi laniger. Classification (NCBI taxonomy): domain Eukaryota; kingdom Metazoa; phylum Chordata; class Mammalia; order Primates; family Indriidae; genus Avahi; species Avahi laniger. Next base: position 20,034 of record CAUYSK010042385.1, on the reverse strand, counting down.
GCCAAGAGCAGCTTTGTGATGCTTCCCCAGGGCCAGGCTTTGATCTCTAATGAAAAGCTCAGCTTCTTCCAAGGAACTGAATTCCTGCTCTCAAAACACTGATGGGAGGGGACTTTGCTAATGCATAGTAAGAACTCCTGGGTGCAGGGGTGAATGATAATGAACAGGAAGCAACACCTTACTAAAAACCTTGTGTGCAAGCAGCTGTTTTGCAGCATCTCAGCAGGGCGTGGCTTTGCATGGTGCAGAGGGACAATGCAACCAAAGCAGATAAAGCGCGAGGTAGAAAGATCGGCCTTGAAGAGCTGCAGACAGAAAGACTTTGCGATACGTACAGGGGCCCAGTGGCAAATCTGATCTGAAGTGGGGAGGCCCAGAACGGAAGTGGTGAGTGTGAACCGCCATCAAGGAACCCGGAAGAAGAAGCGATTTCAGATCCTCCTCCTGCCACTCCTGGCCAAGGAAGGAGGGGGCCTGGGTGAGCTTCCGTAAACCATGTGTAACTCCTCTCAGGTCATGAGTTCAGATGTTCTCCTAATACTGTATTCTTTTTTTTTTTTTTTTTTTTAGAAAGAGTCTCACTCTCTTGCCTGGGCTAGAGTGCCGTGGCGTCAGCCTAGCTCACAGCAACCTAAAACTCCTGGGCTCAAGCAATCCTACTGCCTCAGCCTCCCGAGTAGCTGGGACTACAGGCATGCGCCACCATGCCCGGCTAATTTTTTTTTCTATATATTTTTAGTTGTCCAATTGATTTCTTTCTATTTTTGGTAGAGATGGGGTCTTGCTCTTGCTCAGGCTGGTCTCGAACTCCTGAGCTCAAACAATCCGCCTGCCTCGGCCTCCCAGAGAGCTAGGATTACAGGCGTGAGCCACCGCGCCCGGCCCTAATCACTCATTTTTAATTTTGTGACTAGCTTTTGGCAATTTATTAGCGGAAGGTCTTGCAGTTCTCATTACTTTGTATGCGCTTACTATAGATCAGAGATAGGAATCCTTCATCTGCCATTCTTTGAATAAATATTATTTTCAGTTTGTTTCTTAATTTTGGTCATGCCTTTTGTGACGAGGCCTTGATTAAAGGGTAAGATACTGACTGATCATTACTGTATCTGATGACTTCCTTTGATCTGAAACACTGGCAGGCTCAGGGCCTCAGTATCTTGGGGGCAGGCAGAGGGAGAGAAGGTAAAGGAAAAGCAAGAGAACTTGGTCACTGGAGAGGATCACCATCCAAATTGGCTTCCCTTGTTCCCTTCTGGAGTTCTGCTAGTCTCAGTCAGCCACAGCCTGCAGCCTTGCTCTACCCACTTTGGTGTGTGTGGCTTTATTGTCCAGAGCCTGCCTGTGCCAGCGTGCCTGACTTTTTCAAGTTTTTCTTTCCCCCCCTTTTTTTTTTTAGAAAATTCACTTTGCCTAGTTGATTCAGGTCACTTTTACACTCATTCAATGTTTTTTTGGCATTACAGAAAAGTTTTCAGGGCACTTATACAATTAAAAGCTTCGTCTTGGAGAATTCATTTTAAGGTATAGTTACCAAGAACACTTTATTACTGAAAGTTCAGGACTATCCTTTGGGATAATAAAAATCATGCACTAAGGAAAACTTGACTCTGATGAACTGACTGTCCTGTGACAATACATCAGTGTACACGATGATCTGTTGGGGCTTGGGAAGAAAATATTAGAATGTTTCCTTACATTTATTTTAGATTACACTTTAAAGTTTTTATTATTTATTCACTTAATAATGTACATAATATTTTAGTAAATAAACATAATTTGGAAGAATGTAATAACTTGTGTCTAAGGGTGCACAATCAAAAATGCTTTGGAGACTATGGTGAGAGATGACTGGAAAGTATAACCATTCAGTGAAAGTATAACCAAAGGAAAGAGGAGAGATGCGGAGAAGCAGTGAGTATGGCTGCATTCACGTTATTAGTTAGTCCTCCATCAGAGACCTGAATGGCATCCCAAAGTTACTTTTTGTAAAGATGGTTTTCACTTCCTTTGAGAATATTTGAAATGAAAATTCAATGAAATCTGATTGTACTGAGGAAACATGGGTAGGAGGTCCAAACTTTGCCAGTGATAAACCATCAGTAATTTTAGAGCAAAAAGTCTTTTTTTTAAGAGATAGGGTCTCACTCTATTGCCCAGGCTGAAGTGCAGTGGACAATCACACCTCACTGTGGCCTGGGCTCCAGAAAGCCTTCTGCGTCAGCCTCCCCAGTAGCTGGAACTACAGGTGCCCACCACCATGCCTGGCTAAATTGTTTTATTTTTTTAGAGACATGGTCTTGCTATGTTGCCCAGGCTAGTCTCGAAATCCTGGGCTCAAGTGATCCTCCTGCCTCAGCCTCCTGAGTAGATGGGATTATAGGCATGAGTCACCACTCAACAAATGATATTATTTTAAATCAATTCAGCTAAGTTTTATTTCTAAGAGATCTTCTGCTTAGCAATAGAGGAAGACAAATAAATGAACTGTTAGGATTTGTGGGAGGGGAAGTTTCTGATATACGCTATAGTATGTTTCGTTTTGTCAATTAACACCTTATAAATATACTTTATTTTCATTCTTAATTTGCTTTATGACAAGGTTAACATCAGTATGTGACCAGATATCTAGTATCTCTACTATTTCTTATTCCAAGTTTGTCTTAGTCAGGGGAAAACTAGGGAAACAGTTGCTGTGACTGTTTGTAGTCTACACTTTTCGTAGTGTCTGCCCAGCTCACAATGACCCTTTACTTTCTTTCCATTCCACTGAGGCTGGGCCTCTGGCAGCCATTTGGAGAAATATGGCTTTAAGGGTTCCCCCATCCCCATTTCAAGAAAAGCTTTAGTCTTCTTGCGGGGCTGACCACAATATGGTCAGAGGCCATATACCTCCACGAAGATAAGGGAGCAGAGAAAACTGGTGGGAAAAGAGAAAAAAAAAAACCCCAAAACCAAAAAAACAATGAAACAACACACAGAGAGAAGGAGAGCTGAGAGGCAGGATTAGGGATTTGCTGGATTCCCACTTTCAGAAGCCATGAACCTCTTCTTCCCTTGAATCCTGAGATATCACTATGTCCTTGCAATAAATTCTTTTTTATTTTTGTTTTTTAAAGGTAACCTCAGTTGATTTCAGTTACCAGCCACTGGAGTCCCAATGAGTATACTACTTACATCTGGGGCTTCACAACTTTCGAGTGTGGAGCAACATGCTGGCAAATGGAAGGCCGTGTACGCTTCCAACAGAAGGGAAATCCAGGCACAGCCTCTGTTCTGCCTAATTCAGTAGTCACAATTTCCCTCCAGGTCCCTTCACATATCTTGAAGTCTGTGTGATCAACTAATCATTGGCTTTATTATAATGACATTTATCTTTTCATTGTGTTGCATGGTCAGAAACTTATTCCCTGTGATTAGTCGACTACCTTACTTTAAATGTGTCTGTGATTCTGTGGGAGTATTTTTCCACTGACGCCATGGTCTCCTGGGAGTCTTTGTCTGCAGAAGTGAAGAAATAGGGATTTGACAGAGGCCAGACTTGAACACCATAAGGGATTTCTTCTCTAATGGCGTAGAGGAGGATGCTGAGAGCACCCTTCGAAGAGCAATACGTTCCTTACGAGCAACTGGGAGCTCCACTTGGGTGGAATTTTAAGAAATATAAAATTACTTTGTAGCCAGAATGGTGAGATCTGAACATACTAGTTACACCACTAATAATATAAATAAGAGATTCTGCTTAACTCATCAGCAGACAGCTGCTCACATAATTTGAGTTGAAGGATGCTGCAAGGTTTCTCGCTCCAAAAACTAATTCCCTCACAAAGTACATCACCCACTCCTACAGGAAATTCCAACCCTTTTTGATCAGACAACTAAGGGGGAGCCAGGAATTGTCCCCAGAAGGTTAGTGTTAAATGGCAGATGTTATCTAGGAGCAAATGAGAATCCTGGGGGCTCTATTGATCGTCTCTTATTTTCAGTTGGCAAGCACTGGTTTATTATTAGACTAGCAAACTGTTGCCTAGGAAACCAGAAAAGAAAGAGATGGGGGTGAGAGGTAAGTGTGGGCGGGGAATAAGGTTAGGGAATGTTACTGAATAACTTGGGGTAGACAAGTTATCAGGGATGAGCACGGAAAGTTGGCACATCCAGAGCCCACACAATGACCCCATTGTGGTTGGATGCTAGAGAGGCAATAAAAGAGACCAAGGACAGTGTGAAAAAAATGTGCTGGGTGATGAATTAAAAGTAGAATGTCTTTTTGCCTCAAAGGTTTACCTTGACTATTTTGTTGGTCAGAACAACTATCTACTTGAAGAATTTATATTAATATCTGAAATTATAGCTCCTGAATTCCTCAAATATCTACTATTTACCTATGAGAACATAAGGATCAAATTATATAAGTGATTGTCTTTGTTCTTCTGCTCTTTTTTTTCCCCTAGAAATACTATATTCTCCTTACATGAAGGGGATTCATGGTGGCTATATACACATTGCTACAGCAGAATTGGATGGGAACAGCTTTACACCCACACTAATTCACTGTTGCCTGGAACTTAACTCTGACAGTGGTGAAATTGGCATGTCTTTGGAAGAGGGTTGCCAGATTTAGCAAAACAAAACAAAAACAGGATGTCCAGTTAAATTTGAATTTCATATTTAAATTTTACTAAGTGTCTTATATTATATCTGACAACCCTACTTTGGAACCAATGGGGAGTGTCTTTTTCTCAGAGAGAAACTTGTCATATTTATTAGATATAGAAAGCAACTAAAACTGGTCATTGCATATTCAATTCAATTCATGAAACAATTACTGAGCACTTCATTTTTGTGAAATATTGTGCTAGGCTGCTGGGAAGTCAAACATGATTAAAATATGGCCTCTGTTTCACATGCTTATTATCTAGTGAGGAAGGCATTTGTGTAAATAACTATCGATAACACAAGACAGAAAGAAATGTGCCAAATAGATTGTGTATTAAGACAACAGAGGGAGGAGTGACTAAATTTGGTGGAAAGAATCTGAGTAGGACTTTGAAGAATAAGTAGGATCTCTGTCAATGGGAAGGGGAGGAAGGGCATTTCAGACTCAAGGCACAGTAATTACAAGCAAAGTTTGGAGGAATGAATGCTCACAGTCCATGTTTGAGGTGAGTAGACTAGTATTTAAAGCAGAGAATGTGAAGAGAATTGCAGTGGAGTTGATGCTGAAAAAGGCAGGTTATGGCTAGATGGAGAAGGATCTTGAACGTCATGCTAATTTTTAAGACTTTATTTCACAAGCAAAGATGAAGAGCCTAAAAGATGTAGGAAGAGCCTAAAATATTAATTCCTATGCATAATCCATCCTGTGTTTTAGGATGACAACGTTGTAGCAATGTAATGATGGGCTGGTGAGGCAAGAGTCTAAAGGCAGGGAGTTAGCTTAGTAGGACGATTGCAATTATTGCCAAATTGGGATTTATACCCATGATTTTAATAGAAATTAACCCCTGTGTCTTTAATATACTGAAAAACCTACTTTCTGGGTTTGAAGTGGAGCAAGAACCCCTTCCATGCTCCCTCTGTGTTGATCCTAGCCTCTGAGGTCACACTTGGCCAGGCATGCATTTCTCTCCCTCTAGCTGGTAGCTCTGTGGATTTCAGGCGGCAACATTCCCCTACATACCTAAGAAGTGCACAGGACACTCTTGGGATAACAAATATCCCTGCTTCTCTATGGATTGGGAACTTGGAATCATCACTCTGTTCCCAAAGTAAAAGGAAGTGCAGGTGTTAGTGTTTGTGATGGTTACAAGCCTTGTGGGGCATGAATAAATTAATTACCAAGAGTTTCCATCAGCAGAGGTATGATTTGTGTTTCTTCTAGAAAGGACAACTTTATTTTACTGTTAAGAGTGTAACTTCAGAGTAACGGTAACACTGTCTGTATTTAAGTTGCATTTCTTTATTTGTCACATTTATATCTGTAATATAGAGAGATAAAATAAATCAATACCCATAATTATAACCGAAATTCACTATTATTAAACACTTAAGATTTTCTAATCACTCTATTAAGCACTTTATGTGAATTATCTCATTTAATTTTCCCATTGACCCTCTGAAAGGACCAGAGATGTTATTAGGGGTGATTTACACAAGAAAAGCAATGAAAGAATCATAAACATTATTAAAATTATAAAATGTGTATGAAATAGATGCACATTATTTTTAAAAGATGCTATTTTCACTTAATAATTTGGCATAGATTAAGAAGAGATAGCACCAAATGCTGGTTTTGATAAAGTCTCATGTACTTTTGGTAAAATGAAAATTAGTAAGACTTTTCTGGAAAGCCATTTTTCAATGAGTGAAATATTCATGGCCCAATGATCTAGAAATTACATGTGAAGGAATTTATGTAGAGAAATAATTAGAAATGTACACATACATTTTGGTATAAGAATGTTGATGACAATATTTTTACTGGGAAATAAAAAAGACCTAAATGTTTAACAATAAGAGATTTGTGAATCTGTTTATTTAATTTGGTGAGGAGGATGAAAGGGTGACTTTTTGTTCATTCTTCAAATTTCCTTGGAAAAATAGTTTTAAAACATTTAAAAAATGGTCTTCATGTAACTAAGACATGATAGAATATATGATAATATCGTGAAGAAATTATTCAAACTTGCTTAGCTTCTTTTTCTTTACACTCTACTATATTATACCCATACTCTGGAAGAATAAATATGGCTTAAAAGTTTAGCAGTTAATTTTTTGTCTTCTTAATTAACAATTAATACTTTTAAAACACAACACAAATTTAAAGAATTATCATTATATAATAATTTGTACATTCATATCCATATGCCCATCAGATAAGTTTTGTCATATGATTCATTAATTTTTCTCTGAGTATTTTTTCACAGACTTGATTCGGGCTGTAGCAAGCCAGTGGGTTTATTTTATTTTAAATTTTTTTCTTTAAAATTCATTTTATTTTTGAATGAGAAAAGAGATTGGAACACGTAGCCAACCCATCAAACATTTTCTCCCTGTTTAAATGAAATTAAAAAGAAATAAAGCTGCTTTAATTTTCTCTGTAAATTCTTTAGGTTTTATTTCTCACTCTACATACAAACTTGGTTCCACTTTGTAAAGTCTAGTGGGCTCCCTGTCTAAATTTTTCTCTCCACCTGACAGTCAAAAGAACTCCTGGTTTCTGCAAGGATTAAGTCAGGAAGCAGTTTTTAACTACAACAAATTGAAACGTTTGCACAAGGAAGTGTCGCTTTTATAAGTGATGGGAAACTTCAAATTTGATTACAAGCAACCTTTGGCTTCCTATCTCTTCAACAATAGGCCATGTTGTTAAGGGCAATTTCCATGCACAGCATGTGGGTCCCATTTTTTCATCCTTAGACATGGTTGTTTACTGTTCAGCACTGTTTATGCATTTTAATCAGGCTTTTTCAGTCTCCCTTAATAAATCACTACAAAGCGAATGTACCAAAACAAGAACTATTATGCTGTATTGGTTGCCCTTACATATTATTTGCTGCCCTGGAGCAAATCAGTACTTAAATTTAAAAAATAATGACAACAAGAACAAAATCTATATCCAAAAGCATTATATTTAGAATTGCAACATTTCTGGCTAAATACCCTCTTTGAGCTCCATTCTTTAATAGTAGGAGCCTGACTTTAAAATTCAGTTCAAGCAAGAATGACTTAACAATTGGAACCTGCCATCGGTCCTTGGGACTGAAAGTCTTTTTGATGGGATGAAGCTGACAGCCTAGTTCCTGCTTGGCAGGCATTCACATGAAATGAGCCTGTATTAGTATAGATAAATGTTTAGACATTCAGGTATTTTGCTGTCTGAGAAGAGCATTACTGGGTAAGGCAATGGTAGTCAGAAGAAAAAGGAGTTTTTAGGCATTTATGCCTGAGTGAGAAAGGACAATGACTAGTTAGCATCATCTGGCAAGCAGGCAAAAGAAACAAAGTTTGATCTATCTCTCTTCCCTCCTTAAAGCTAAACTTTCATTTGCTTTTAAATGAACTAAGAAAAAAAGTACATTTTTTTCTCTAAGAATTTTTTGTCGTTGAATTGAATGAATTTTCTTAACTTTAGCTTCTAGCATCAAAGACAGATTATTACTAACTATAATATTTTAAAGTGCAAGCTAGAGGTAAGAATACCCTGAAGGAAAAAGAAGGCACGGGGTATTGGACAATGTAGCTTTGCACTTTAAAATATGACTTGGCATTTAGAATTTACACCCAGTAATCAATACTGACATAGTTTATAAGAGTTATTAGAAAATTAATAGCATAAATCTTCACTGCAATTTGAGGCACAGGGGACAGTTTAGTAAATATAGGAATTATAGGAAAATACTTTAAGTGAATACATGGTCCCCAAATCAAAGAATTATTTGGAAATGTCTGTGCTAAACTACTTTGCAAAATATCTTGTACTACCCTTTGACATCACTTTATAAAATCCTCTGGAGTCTTACTGGCATTTAGCAGAGGCAGCTACTTTGCATAATTTTTCACAAACCCAGTTAGCCAAAATGCTGTTTTGAACATGTCCTGGAGAAAATATTTCATGACTAAGAAATACAGTGTCATGTGTTTCCTTAAAAGGTAGATACAAGTGTTTGAGGACTTTTTTTCAATTTCAAAATATTATGGGGGTACAAATGTTTTTGGTTATATGGATCGCTTTTGCAATGCTCAAGTCGGGACTTTCTTTTTAAAAATATTTATCATGAAATCAACAAGCACATTTTTTGAGGTATTCTGATTATAATTCCTGCACAGTACAGTACAAAAATATTCCATCTGAAAAATATGAGCTTTGCATTTAATTCACAAGCTCTCCGAACTGTATCAAGATGCACTGAAATTCGTCCTTCACCTATCCCTTTCATCCACAAATTTTTAGTCCTTTCTTTTTCAAATAATTTTTTTCTCCAGCCCAGGCTCTCAAGCTTTGATTTCTTTTTCCATAATGCCTCCTAATGCTATTGGTTGCACTAGGATATAACATCCTAGTAAATGTAATCTTCGTACAATAACTTAATTTAGGCTTTCAATAGATTCACTATAATTCTCGTTATTTCTTAATCCATAGTACTCTGAGGCATAGACTGTTATGTTAACTCCTAATATTGATTCTCCTTTCCGCTTTAGTGAATGGGCACTGATTTTAGTTAGGCACATGTTGCAAAAGTAAAAAACCACATTTCCCAGCCTTTCTTGTGGCAAGGCATCTTGATGTGACTACAATAAAATGTAAGCAGAAGTATTGTGGTGATCCTCCAAAATATCTTTTTAAAAGGAAGGAGGAATGCTCTCTCTCAAACCCCTTAGTTCACCCACAAATCCAACTGCCTGGAATATAAATGTGATGCTGGAGCTCCTACAGCTGCAAGGACCTTGAGGATTAGTACCACATCTTATAGATGACAGAGCAGTGAGCCGTAAGGACCCTGGCTTTCTGGTAACTTTATGAAGCTGTCATTACAGTCTTGAAGTATGTCAGGTTTCTCTGTTACAGATAACTAAAATAATCCTGTAGATACATTCTGACCCAAGTATGAGAAAAAAGTTAAGAAAAAGTATGAGGGGCTTGATATGATTAGTAGAAACTTACTAAACTATTAAAAAAGGTTATAACTATTAAAAAATAGCTTAACCCAGCTGAAATTTTTTAGTATGTGCTTTTGATAGATGTGTCTGTTTGAAACTTTATGTGTTTATTATTTCGACAAATTCTCCGTATGGCCTAAGATAAATCATTGATTGGTAAAATTTGTAAGATTATTGGCATAAGACTTTGAAACAAGTGCTACCAGACATTGGGGAAACATGTTGGGAATTTGGATTTAAATCTGGTTTGGACAACATAAGACATTTTCCCTAAAGTTCTAAAGTTAATAGTTTGGTTTTAAACTGCTCACAGCTAAGAAGAAAAATATTTCCCAAATATCATAATAATTAAGATACTAATATTGTTATTCCCAGTAATTATTGAGCACATATTACATGCAAACATTTTGCTAAACACTTTAACTATATAACTTTAATTCTTTCATCTATAAGATGACGAGGTCATTAGTATCCCCATTTTATGGCTTAGGAGATCTAAGCCCGGAGATTGTATCAGTGGCTTCAAGAAATGAAAGGTAAGGCAATTTGAACTAATCACAGACAACTAGAAAAGCTGTGGGGAAAACTTCCAAAATGTTTGCTTGAAGGTATTGGATTTCTGATAAGGTAGTGAGTAATTATAGCTCCCAATCCAGCAGAATGCAGAAATACAGAGATGTGAGGTTAGCATTTGGGGGGAGGGTATCTAAAAAGAGGGAAACATTTCCTCTGTTAGAACTTGAAAGTTGGAATGGCTAAAAATGGCTGAGAGAAGTATTTTTGACAGGCTCATCTAGGATCACAAAGGTTGGATTCTAGGATCTGTGAAGGTTGGGCGTTCTCATAAATACTTTCAGTTAGAACTCTCAGGGGCTACACTTTAAAAATAAAGGTGAACCATAAGTAATTCAGCCCTTCCACTTATGACCTAGAAACTTCAGTTCTTTAAATTGAATAAAGGTGATTCTGGATTGCTAGTATTCACAAGTATCTGAAAAAAGCAAATGAAAATCCTCTTTACAGAAAAATAACATCCTAGGTCTCAAATAATTTCACAAAGAAATTTTTATATACAATGCGTATATAAAAATCAAGGATAACTTGACACATAGGGAGACTAGTTAGCATAAAGAGAATCAGCAGAAGCAATGGACAATAAAAAACAATGCTAGGAGCTCCAGATATTAAATCAAGAAGACACTGGTTTTAAAATGACTCACTTGCTAAGAGCAAGAGATAAAAAATAATGCTGAAATATTTCACTTGAGAGCTGGAAACTACAAAAAAATGATATAGCATATTTGATCCCTCCAAAAAACCCTATCCAAATAGAAATTTTAAATAAAAAATATAATAATCGAAATTTAAAAATTAGTAGATGAATCAAACAGCATATTAGACAGACAAGAAGAGAGAATTAGTGAATCAGAAGAGAGTTCAGAAAAAAATATCTAGACATCAGATAAAAAGATAAGATGGAATATGGGGGAAAAGAGAAAACCCAAAATAAACATAAAGGCTAGAATGTAAAGTATGAAGGTCTAATCTATATTTAATTGGAGTGTCAGAAAGAAGTAACAGAGAAAATCGGGAGAAGTAATATTTGAAGAGATAATGGCTGAATTTTTTTTTTAAAAAAAGGCTGAAAGACAGCAAATTACAGATTTAAGAAGTTATGTAAATGAATTCAGGATAAATAAAATGATATTCACATCTGGACACATCATAGTAAAAAATCAAAGATAAATAATGAAAAAAATTAAAAATATCCAGGAAAAGAGTACATTACCATCAAAGAAATAACAGTCTGAGAGGTGATCTCTCAACAGAAACAATTAAGCCAAATGATGATAGTTTAACATCTCTAATCTGCCAATCTAGAATTCTTTACCCAATCACAATATACTTCTAGAGTCAAGATAAAACGAATAAAAACGGAGGAATTTACTACCAGCAAATCCATAGTGAATGAAGCCAGAAACATATTCTTTAGGAACAAGGAAAATGATGTCAAATAGGAAGTCAGAGATTAAGGAAGGGAAGAAGAAAAAAAGAACTGGTAAAAATTTGGGTAAATATAAAATACTGACTGTATAGAAAAATAGTTATCTATCGTGACTTACATAGTTTAAAAAGATATAGAATTAAAATATATGACAACAATAGCATATAAGTTGGCAGGAGAGTTAATCAAGTACTTAAAGTTCCTTTTAATTAAAATGATGAAAAAGGCTCATTTCTTCAGGAAGATAAAACAATTATAAAAGTGTACAAACTTAATAACATGACCTCAAAATATACAAAACAAATTGACAGAACTTCTAGGGAAAAAAAGACAAAGCCACAATTATACTGAATAACTGTTATAAAAAGCAAATCAAACATAAAACAAAACAATACAGAATATCTGAACAACACAATTAACAATGTAGACAATGGAAATAGATGTAACACTCTACTGAACAACTGTATAATGCACATTATTTTCAATAATAAACAAAATGTTTACAAAGACTGACCACATACTGGGCCATAAAGCAGATTGCAACAAATTTCAAAGGATATTTTCTAACCAAAATCTAATTAAGTTAGAAAAAATGATAAAAAGATAACTTGAAAATTCTAACATATTAAGCAAATAAAAATACACTTGTAAATAATCTATGGTAAAGAAGATATTATATTAGAAATTAAAAATATTTGAACTAATTGATGATGAAAATAATACAAATGAAAACTTGGAATAAAAGTGGTGCTTATGAAATATATACTTTTAAATGCAAATGCTTGAAAAAAAGAGAAAGGCTAAAATTAATGAACTGAGTATCTATCTCAAGAAATTATAAGAACAGCAAAATTAACACCCAAAGAAAATAGGTAGCAAGAAATAATGAATATAAAATTGGAAATTAATGATATAGGATACAAAGAGACTGATTTAAAAAAAGAAAAAATAGAAAAAATGTAAGTAATATGTTAAGAATAAAAAAACCCACATTATTACAAATAGTACATACATTAAAAATATAGCAAGATATTATTGACAATTTTATACAATTATATAAAAAATGAGGTAAAATAAATACATTTAAAAAATATATATATTTGGTCCAAAATCAACCAACCCCAAAAGAAACAGAGAATCTTAATGTCATACTTATTTTAAAAAATACTGATTTTTTAATTTAAAATTTGTCTAAAAAGAAAGCTTCAGGGCCACAAGGATTAACCGGCAAATTCTAAAATATTTTTAAGGAAGAATACTTTCACATTTGCAAAATTCTTCCAAAAAATTGGAACAAAAGGGGATACCCATGTCTTTTATGAACTCATTTTATCAAGCCAGCATTTCCTCAATCCAAAACCTGATGAGGATATAACAGGTAAGTAAAATTAAAGGCTATTCTTATTTATAAATATGATTAAAATAGCAAACCAAATCCAACAACATCCAAAGTAGATAATACATTAGTTTCATCATAAGGAAGTTGAGTTTCCAGAAATTCTGGATTGGATATAATTTGCAAATAAATTAAAATAATTTGTTACATTAACAAAATAAAGGAGAAAAATCATATGATTACTTCAATAGATGCAGAAAAAGCAACCTTCGTTTATAATTAAAAAAAAAAACCTTTTAGTAAACTAGGAATGGGTTTACTGATAGAGCGTATCTCCAAAATCCTATAGATGTCATCGCATTTAACAGTGAAATGTTGAAAACTTTTTCTTGAAATGAAAGCACAGAGAAGGGTGTCTGCTGTCATTGTATCTATCCAACACTGAACTGGAAAGTATATGATTTAAGACACTTTTATGTACAAGTAATATCCAATTAAATGTGGATTAAATAATGAGGAAAATTTTTTTATCTCACGTGACAGGAACCATGGCAAAAAGTTCTGAATTTCATTAATTCTTATTCTGTATTTAATAGGAGGAAAACCTGTCCCAGAATATCCCTGGCAGACTTTCTTCACATCTCATTGGATGGGACTGGATCACAGGCCAATACCTAACTTCAAGGGAAGACAGAAAAATAGTTGGTATTTCTGGCCTCTGTAGGGGCATGAAGGCTCTGTGAACCAGAAAAAGACAGAGGAGAATAGGTAGAGAATGTCATTTGTAGAGGGAACAATAGTGTCTGCCCTAGAAGGCTTAAATAACTCACCCAAGGTCACACTTCTAAGTAAGTGGCAGAGCTGGATTTGAACCCAGGCGGCCTGACTTGAGACCACACTCTGAACTCCTATGTATTCTCAGCCTATTGTGTTGACTTTGAAAGCAATGCATTTTAACTATAACTTAATTCCCCACTCAGAACTATAAAATAATCTGGGTACATCGACTTTTAGTGCCACCCGCAGAGTCTTCATAGCACCCTATTACTGTATTCACAGTAATTAATTGACAGTAATTGTAAAGCTTAAATAAGCTAAAATTCATCTGTTTTCCACAGAAAAGTTTTAATTTCACATAGAATTCTTTTAGAAATAATTATTTATAACACTTGGGAATTTAAAAATCAAATCTATCTTATGTGTTTGAAAGAATGTGAGAACAGCTCATCAACTCTGAAAAGCAGTTATATGCATACAAATCATATAAAAGGTTTATAATAAGAAAATTAAGTATCACTAAGCAGAAAAAGAAACACAAAATACAAAGACACATTTAAAAATAAAATGGGCACATCTTAAAATAAATATTTTCAGCAAAGTTAAAATAGTAAAATATGCTTATATAGGGAAAAAGTTTTTAAATTGTGAAATCATCACGTTTTTACTTCATAATGCATTTAAAACTATATACATACTATTAAATTACATTGTTTAACAGAACAATGTACCTACCACCTGTTATAATAATAAAAGCAGACATAGTTGATTCAAAGTATCCTTAAATAGTTGTAATTATGTAAACAAAAATTAGTTTTTATAAGCATGTATGTACATGTGTATTTAGTATTTGTAAACACGATAACTTTGTGAAAATGAGGCTGTGGCCCTTGGCTGTGGCCATTACCATGAGACCAGTCATTTGGCCTCCATACTCCATAACTATATTTTTATATTTTAAAAAAGAACATGTGAATACTAGGTTTTTCTAGTTTCCAGCCCAACATGGACAGTATTTTATTTTCATATCTTGCATGAGTACTTCCATAGTTCACAAATCAGAAGTGACTTTTCACAGCCCTAGGTTGTTTATCCCCAAAAAGTATTGGCCTACCTCATTTGGGATTGGGGAGAAGAATGAGGTAGAGGCAGCAGGACCATCTCTACTTGGGTCATCTATGGTAATCTTTACCACTATCTTGGATACAGTGCTGAAGTCTGGAGGCCTCAGGGGGAATAAAGTGGAGAATTTAATTCATTACATTTCTGTTGACCTATGAGCACAGTTCTAAGTAGTACAGAGAACACGGACCACTCCATATTTGCAGTTCATGAGCTCATAATCTATTGCAGGAGAAACAACTATACATAAATGAACAGGTAAATGGCAGATTACGTTAAGCAATTATTAGAGGCATGCGGAGAACTGCATCCTGACTGGGTGAGAATATGGGAAAATTTCTTAGAGGAAGTAGGAGACAGGAAGGATAAAGTAATATTGAACAGAAGGATCAGTTGGAAGAAAGGCGTACAGGACACTTTGGGACAACTGTGTATCTAGTGGGTGGGAGACTGAATGGGTGGAGGATTTCAGAGAAGCATGGCTGAGATCAGACTGGAAAGGCAGAGACCAAATCCTTGACCAAATCCCTCTTAGGCCATACTTCCCCATTTAAGTTATCACAAGAAGTCTAAGCCCTTAAATTCTTCCGCATTGCCTGGACCTCTATTGCCACCGTACACCCAATAGACTATCCCAAATTCTACCTGTCACTGACCTCCAGATCCTTCCACTATGGAATTCATTGTCATCAGCAAAGTCCCTTCCACTCTCAAATTCCTCCTCTGAATGCTCCCTTTTCCCACTTGCTGTAAGCAAAATCTGGCAACCCCTCCCAAGGACATAGCATCACCTGAGTCTTCTCAAGTGACTGCTGCTCCTGCCCTACCTGGGCCTGGATGTGGGATGGGATCGGTGCCCTTTCACTCCTTATTGTTGTCACTATTCTTACCTCCTTGCCCCCAAATATTTCCTCTTCTATATTGGATTATCACCCTTCACTCCACTCATCCATAATCCTTCTGGTCACTTTCCCTTATTAACTGAAGATTTGAGTACCACCTTTACTGCTTTTCAGATGGATGCATGTTACTCAGTGACCTCTCATCATTCTTTGTCATTTCTGTTTCCAAAAGACTGTTTTATTTCAAACTTTGGAACCTCAGTTCCTCCTCCTTCCCTCCTGTGATCTTGTTCTTCAACTCCACTCCAGCAACCTAACTTTTCATTACCAAAAAACACTCCCAATACCAAGCATCCCACCTTCTAGAGAGTACCACGTCTTATCATTTTAACTCAGTTCTAATGTGCTGACTTTAACAATTCTTTGGTTCCATGAGGACTTTCAATTGATTGACCCTACCAACTTTTTCAGTTTATCGCCCCTCCTATACACTTGCACCTGTTCTTATCCAGCTTAGATTCCATGGTTCCTCATTATAATCACTCCCTTCCATCTAACCTCAGTTTCTTGCCTCTCTCTCCCCCTTTGTACTCATTGGCAAAATTCAAACCATACTAAATCCAACTCTCTGCCTTCTCTGCTCCTGCACCTGGTGCAGCTAAACTCACAACCATTCAGAATGCTCTCATTTTAAATTTATGACCACAAATCTTAAGTAGGGTCTCCAATATTTACCAACCAGGTTCACCTGCTCATTCTGAGAATAATTTTTGCTAACACTGTTTTTTTTTTCCCCTCAAATATAACATTAACTCCCTCTCCACTCACTCATTGTTGAAATATATTTTATTTTATTTTTTTGAGACACAGTCTTGCTCTGTCACTCAGACTAGAGTGCAATGGTGTCATCATAGCTCATAGCAACCTCAAACTCCTGGGCTCAAGCAATCCTCCTGCCCTAGCCTCCCAAGCAGCTGGGACTACAGACATGCGCCACCATGCCTGGCTAATTTTTCTATTTTTGTTGAGATGGGGTCTTGTTCTTGCTCAGGCTGATCTCGAACTCCTAACCTCAAGCGATACTTCTGCCTCAGCCTCCCAGAGTGCTAGGATTACAGACATGAGCCACTGTGCCCAGACTGGTATCTTTATTTATTTCACTAAACAGAAAAGTAATTAGTTAAAAACTTCCTTATTTTCTCACTAACAAATCTACAACCCATTTATGTCTGTACTCATACTGCAGTCTCTGCCTTTCTACCTGTTAAAATAGAGGAATTGTCTATGCTCCTGTATAAAGCTAAGTAACCTGGTTGTGCAAAGACCCAAGTAACCCGGTTGTGCAAGTGAGGATCCTCTCACCTACCTCTGCAGTTATCTTTCTCCTGAAATGCCACTTTTTCCTTTCTTTGTGTTATTCTTGTTAGTCTCTGAGCATGCTGTAATAAGTCTCATAAAAAAAATTAAGTTCGCATATGCCCTTTAGGGTACTGCTCTATTACTCTGTTACCCTTTATATTTAATAGTAAAACTCCTCATGAGATTTCCTTAAATGAGTGACAGCTCCTTTTTCATTTCCTACATTCTCTTGAACCCATTCCAGTCAGGCTGTCATCTTCATGACTACACTAACGTAATTATTGTTAAAGTTTCTAAAAATCTCGATTCTGCCAAATCTGTCAATTCCTTTTTTAAAAAGACTATATTTCTATTTTAAAATCAAAGAAAAAATAACCAGGAAGGAGAGTTTGGTCTAGAAGAGCCTTGTTACTCAAGGTGTGGTCCATTAACCAGCAACATTTGCATCACCTGGGATTCTAATAGAGATGCAGGGCCTTGGGCCCCATCCCAGACTTGGGCAACCTCTCTAAGCCTCACTTTGTTGATCTATAAAACAGGAACAGTTAATTCTTGATCCTCATCTTAATTCGACCTTGCTGCAACAACTGACTGACTAGTTGATTCTCCTTCCTTCTTGAATCACTTCCTTTATTTGGTTTCTGGGATGCCACATGGTCCTGGTTTTCCTTCTACCTTACCTGAAACTCCTGTGTCTCTTTTGCTAAATTCTCTTCTACTTTTTGACCTCCTAGTGTTGGAGTGCCCCGTGGCATGTTTTTTTTTTTTTTTGTTTGTTTGTTTTGTTTTACTATTTTCCTAACCAGTGTGAATGCACAGTTTATAAATATTCCTAAAGTGTGATTCCTCGAGGCTCTGGGTCATGATCTCTACCTGCAGACAGTTTTGTCTGTCTTCCTCCTTCAAGTGTACCAACAGTATAATTTTCTATGTGGGCCCTGACATGAAAATGAGTGGAAAGGACTGCCATGGATGATCTCTCCCAGTTGCATGGCTTTAAATACTTCATATATGTAGATGATTTCCAAGTTTGTGTCTCCACCTCCAACTCCTGTGAACTCCAAACTCCTGTATCCAGTTCTCTAAGCAACATCTTCACCTGTCTAATATGCATCCCAAACTAAAAATACCCAAAGAGTGATCTCACAGCACCTCATGGCATCATGGCATTCTGGTACAATTTTGAAAAAGGGAGTGATCCTCAACTCCCCAGTCCTGCAGCAAATCTAGTAGCTATATTCAAAATAGGCTCCCAATATGACCACTACCTTCACCCTAGTTCAAGCCACTGTTTTCCTTTACTTGGACCACTTCAATTTCCTATTAACTCTCCTATTCAGCGACCAGAGTGACTATTCTACAAAGTAAACCAAATCATGTCACCTCCCTTCTTTCAATCTTCCATTGGTTGCCCATCACACTTAAATAAAACCAAGTACGACCATTTCTAGCTTCGGATGATCTATACAGCTAGAAATGGTCTGGTCCCAGGCTATCTCTCCAACGTCATTTCCTCTCTCTCTCCCCAGTGAGCGAGCCATGCTCCATCCACACTGGCCTCCTCACTGTTTTTCAAAGCCACCAAGTGTGTCCTCACCTCAGGCCCTTGAACTTGCTGTTCCTCAGCTTCTAATTCTCCTTCCTAGATATTTTCATGACTTGTTCCCTCATTTTATTTAGATTTTGGTCCAAATATTACCTCTTTAGAAAGGCCTTTTCGAAAATCCCAAATAAAATAATATTACTTGACACTCTATCCCCTCACGGTACTTTATTTTCCTTATAGCAGTTACTTCTACCTGCCAACACAATTTATAGTTATTTATCTGTCTGTTGTTTGTCTCCCCTGGAGGAAAAAAGTTCTATGAGATCAAGTGAGCACTTGCTTTGTTCACTCCTGTGTCCTTACAACCTAGAATAATACCAGGCATACAAGTGCTCAGTAAATATTCATTTTATTTTGAATGAAGGAATGTTGGAAACGTACATACAAATGGCATGGTGGTGTGGCTGGAGAAAACAGACAAGAAACAAGGAAAGTGGCTGGGACATTTGTTAGAGATAAGAAGCAGTGCTAGAATAATACCCTCGGAATAGTTTTCAGAAGAAAGCAGAAGAAAAAAGATACATGCTGAAAAAATCCAAGGAGAGCCATTTTGGTGTCTTTTTGAAAATAAAAAGTAGAATAGAGTGTAGTCAATCATTCTAAAATGACATTCAGTTTGTTAATTGTTTTATTTGGCATATGTATATTGCTACCCATAATGTGGCACATGTGGAGATAGAGTAATAAGTTCGTTCTTTGAGGAAGAAAAAAAATACTATGTCAGAAAAAATGAGTCTCCCTTTAAAAAGCAAATCAGCTTTAATTCAAAGGAGATGATAAAAATTATTTAAACCAAAGAGTACTTTCTTTATTCAGATGCCTTCTTATAAAATGTTGTATATTAAGGAGGCTAAAGTTGATTAACTAATCACATTTTAAGATTAAATTTGACTGTACTCTGTACTTTACCATAAGCTATATATTTCTTTGTTGCATTTTCTGTCATTCTATGAAAAGAGAATTTTTTTCTTGCATTAGATAGTAGCATCATTATATTAATAACAGAGCTTATCTTATATTAAATGTATTTCTTAGTTTTTTATGGATATCAAGATTTGAGAAACATAATTTAGATAATAAAAAGTAATTAATATGCAATAGTAACAGTTTATAAATTGTACTTATTATTACTTCCAAAATAATGTAATTTAATATGAACTACTATTTTAAAAATTATTTTCCTGGCTAGAATTATGTTCTTTTATTTGATTACACACTAAAAACTTCAGTGTACTTTCTTATATGTGAAAGAGTAGTTTGATTTTCTGATACAGTTCTTTGCAGCAGGTTTGTTTTTTTTTTTTTTTTTTTTGAGATAGAGTCTCAC
>CAUYSK010042384.1:0-22870 GCA_963575035.1 Avahi laniger | reverse complement strand
TTGCAAAGGTGACCCCATTTCCATTATACGTAGTCGAAACTAGATATCTTTTATTAATAACAGTCAAGTACTTTTCATCTCCAATTTTCTTTTTGACGTTTCTTCATTTTAAAAGGTATTCTGAATGTTATTAAATGTTTTAGTGGTATTGGATTAATTAGGCATCTCCAAAGAAAGAGAACCAACAGAGAGAGAGAGAGAGAGAGAGAGAGAGAGAGGAAGAGAGAGAGACAGAACTTATTACATGAATTGGCTCATACAATTACGGAGGCTGACAAAATCTGCCCTTCCTCTGCCTTTTTGTTCTATTCAAGGTCTCAATGGATTGGATGATGCCTGCCCACAGTGGGGAGGGTGGATCCTTTTTACTCTACTCATACATATACTAATCTCTTCCAGAAAAATATATTCAGAAATGTTTAGTCAGTTATCTGGACATCCCTTAGCCCACTTAAGTGAAAACATATGATTAATCATCACAAGTATATACTTATACAATGTTCCATCTTATGGTCCAACTGGGTCTTTTTAGCAGGCTTTCATTTTGATCATTTGCTCTGCCAATAAGTATAACTCTTTTTTGTAACTCTTATTCTTTTACTCTGAATTGGTCAAACTCATAGAAAACCACAATCCCTAGCATGTATCATCACTAATCACTTGTGTGCATGTGTATATCTGGCATTACCTGTGTTACTCTACTTTTCAGATGCCCTGAAATGTCATTTATGTATTCATTCGACATATATTTATTGGGAGTTTACTTTGTACTAAGGGGAGCAGCAAACTTTTCTGTAAATGGACAGATAGCAAATATTTTAGGCTTTGTGGGCCATACACATTTTCTTACCCATGGTGTCTCCTCCTTGGAGATATTCTCCTTCTACTTTTATTCTGTTTTTTCTTCACAACCCTTTGAAAAAGCAAAAACTATTCTTAGTTCATAAGCTATACATAGCCCATTTATTGATTCCTACTATAAAGTATCAGAGTTACAGTGATGAGTGATACTGATAATGTCTGAGTCATTTACAGAGCTCACACAAATCACACCTGATGGAAAAGATTCCAGATGAATACAGGCCACGATGATACTATCTGTAAGTTGAGTGATTCAGGGAAGGCAATCCGTTGTTGTGAGAGACCCAAAGGGCACCTGTGAGTTACTGTCTTGTCCTAGTAGTCTTAAGACTGTGGTCTCTAGGAAAACATAAATCCCAGGAAGACAGGGTCGATGTGAATCTTCATCACCACTGTATCCTCAGATCCTAGCTCCATGCAATCAAGGGCTGCATAAATATTTGCTGGATTGATAAGATCGAAGTCTGAATAAAACTAGGCTGAAGAGATATTTCTCAGGATCCCTTCACATTTCTCACTTGAATACAAGCTAGACAGCAACTTGCTTTCTTGGTTGGTAGGGAACAGGTTTCTGAGCCTGCGTGGGAAGCTTGATCACTATCATTTTGTTGGCATGTGCTCTATTTCGTAAGGTGAAATGGGGATACAGCTTAAGGTGAAGACTGGGTGGTGATTTACCAATCAGCTGTCACTTTTTATTAACTGGAAAGTTCTTCCAGACTGACAAGAGACTGTCATTCTCATTTTTCAGGGCTTATTTTAAAATTCTATCCACTTCTGTGCCTTCCTAAGTATTTTAGTGGGAGGTGGGAAATCCAATATCTGAATCTGCTAGGTAAATCAGAAATGGAATCACAGATTTTAGAAGCAAGAAGGTCCTTTATTCCAGATTGAATTTACTTATACCAAATCTCTGGTCAATGATAAAGTGGAAAAATATTGCTGCTAACATGACGTGTGGGGTTTACCTGGATCTGGCAAAGTTGGAAAACAGATAATTCTAATTAATTAAAGGACTTTCTGGGAGTTCCTCTACCTTTGTCTCTATAAGTGACTAAGGTTTCCCTTCTGATTTCATGAATGTTTATTTTTTATTTTTTTTTAAACCATAGGTATATTTTATTTTCAGATACAGTTTAAAACTTAGAAGTCTTCATCATCCTCACTCACTCATATCGAACTACTGACGCTCTACCTCAATAATAGATCTATTTCCACTGCCATGGCTTTAGTCTGAACTATCATCCCTGCTTACGAGGACTGCTGTAATAGCTTCCTGACTATTGTATCTCCATCCGTGTTTTTCCACTACAATTTTCTTGCAATGTTATATCCTGGGTTATAAAAATTCAAATCTGATCTTTCCATAAACTTGCTTATAACCCTTCAGTGACTTTCTTTAGCTGAGAAGACTTTCTTTGGCATGAATTATCTAAAAGAAGCTGTTCGAGCTAACTGCTGCTTATTAGACTAGCTGCATCATAAACCAGAAACCTCTTAGCTTTTCATATCAAGTAGCTTGGCCTTATTTCCATTCCACAAATCACACTGTTCTTTCCCATGTCCCGGCTTTTACAAATTCTGAAAGCTGTACTTTTGTAATCCTTCCCAAACACTGAGTGACTTCCTTTCCATTTTCAAGTCCACACAAAATGTCCTTTTCTTCAGGGATGTGCTCCTGATGCTCTGGCATTGGTCGGGTGTCCCCACTGACCCTCTCTTGCAGAGCCCTGCTACTTTCTTTCATACCGCTTGTCAGTCACATACAAATAAAGAGCCAGACCTAGAGCTAGATATGCAGGAGAGAAAGAAGAAAAACACTGGAGATACATCGATAATTACAATCAGCACACTAAAATGTTAAAAAACCACGACTTAGGGAATTGGAGTAGAGGAACAGGTATGAGCATGTGTGTAGCGTGTGTTTATTTATTTATGTGGTCTGCATTTTTCAAATACCTTACATGTAGTTTTCCCAGTTATCATATATGGCTCTTCAAATTAAAAAATAGCAGTTCTTTTTGTTTATCTCATCTATCAGAAGGTATGCTTAAAGAGTTCAGAGACTTTTATTTTTATTCTAAGGGCATTTGTAATTTTAGCACAGTATATGGAACTAAGCTGTAACTTTTTCTATACTTTGTAAATATAATAATAAAGAAGAAAATTAAAAGAAAATATTTAATAAATCAATGAATATATTTAATACCTTTGCCCTACCACCACTGTAGCTTAATTAAATTTTCTTTTTTGTTTTTTTTTTAGTTCTGTTGGGCCACAGGCTTATTTTTCCAAATAAAAATCATAAATTGTGATAAAATAATTCACAAAATTTTCTACAGCTGTTTCCCCTCAAGTAACACGGCTTTGGGTAGGTGTCTTCTGAAAACAAGGTCTTAAGAAGCAGAAACCAAGGTAGTGGTGAAATAGCAGGGGCAATATTTTATGTGTAAGAGTAACCTTTATGATTGAATTCACACCATGCAGACACTGTCTCATTTTACTACCACAGGCAGCAAAATCCAGTTTCTAGGTCATAGACTTCAAGGAGCAGAAACGACTTTCTACCTGAGGATTTCAAAACAGCAAACAGCATTTCTGAGTAATGAGTAAAAAAATCTCTCAGTAGATCTTTTCTTTTCTTTAATTCTTTAATTATATTAATGGAAGGATGTCAAAGTACATTATCTATCCAGTTTTTTAAAATAAAGCATTTCTGTAACTAGGGAAGTAGTGGCGCCTGGGACTTCAATAATCTGTCTGAAGCACATAGAGCAACATCTGGATTATTTGAAATCTATTAGCTATGGATCCAAAATAGCTTTTCTGTTGCTAAGTAATCAGCACTGTGCACTTCCTTACAGCTCTATGGATTGCACTGAGAAACCATTGCCAACTTTTTAAAGGAAATACTTAGATTTAAGTAATCAGGAGAATTATTTCTCTGCATTTCTTCTGCTGCTGCTGCCACTATCATTTTTACTGGACAGTGAAGATATGGATATAATTCCATGAACTGAAGACTGTGCCAAATTGTAGATTTTTGGAAAAGGAATGTGTTTCATGTTGGGGTGGTGATAAAACACAGTATAATATTCTCATTCTCTCAGCCTTAGGAAATCAAATATTTACATAGTGTAAGATAGCGTAGGCATCATTTTTCTGTAAAGAAACCAAAATGTAATTGCACCAGTAGAAAGTATATTTTGGATACTATGTAAAATTAATTTTTAGAAACAAATTTATACTTAATGAATTATACAGAGAACTATGCTAAGGCAGGTGTTTGAGAAAAAGAGAAAAGCATGCATTTCAACGTGATTTTTTTTTAAATTTTGTTTTGTATCTTTTTTAGTGTGTTTGTCAAAGTGTTTTTTATCTGTTAATGGAACAACCTAAAAACATATATGAAACAGCCAATGAAATAAAAACCAGCATATTGTCCAGGCGTGGTGGCTCACGCCTTTAATCCTAGCACTCTGAGAGGCTGAGGCAGGAGGATCACTTCAGCTCAGGAGTTGGAGACCAGCCTGAGCAAGAGTGAGACCCCATCTCTACTAAAAATAGAAAAAATTGGCTAGATGTGGTGGTGAGCACCTGTAGTCCCAGCTACTCAAGAGGCTGAGGCAGGAGGATCACTTGAGCCCAGGAGTTTGAGGTTGCTGTGAGCTAGACTGACTCCATGGTACATTAGCCTGGGCAACAGAGCAAGATTCCAACTCAAAAAAAATTAGCATATTGAGTATATGTTTGAATTTAGACCTATAGTCTTTAAATTTACAGGAATCACAGACTTTTCTAAATGTGATAAAAAATATGAGTGTTTTCCATAGGAATAAATGCAAATGCAAATAAGCAAAATCAGTACATATATATTACTATTACACCCTTTTACTGTCCTCTGATCCTCTCTTCCACAATATCTTCCACTCCCATCCTTCTGTCTGGGCCAAGGACTCTGGTGGACCTTGAGTTAGAGTGTGAGCATTTCATTGACCCCAGATAGCAAATATTATAGGCATATAAATTATATTATTCAGAGAAAGAATAACAAAGCCAAGAAATCATATACAGCAGGATTAGATTAAGGATAGTGAAAGCTCTAACATCCTGAAACCAACATTTGTACTCTCTAATTAAAGATGATTTTTCGGTGGTTGTCAGGGTATGGGGGCTAGAGAAAATGGGGAGATGCTGGTCCAAGGGTACAAAGTTAAATAGAAAAATCAGATGATTTTTAACTACCATCTTTTTACTCTTCATTTACAAAATTAAAATACAAAATAATACAATTTCATTTCTGATTTAATTTAAAATTTACCTGACTTTTTTTTTTTATGTCTAGTGAAAATGGCTTTTCTTCTTTGTACTTATTTATCATAATAGAAACACTAGAGTGAATTCTTTTGGCAAAGGAGCAAAGTCTTATCTTATTTTATATTTAACACCTTGAAATATATCTACCATATCAAAGAAGGGAATTAAGTATTTGTGGAGAAAAGGTCCAAAGGAGGGAAAGAAGTAAGAAAGGAAAAAATTTAAGGAGTAACAAAGGAATGAACAAAACAACAAAGGAAAGAAAAAATAAAAGAAGCAGCTCAGCCAATTATCAACGTATTTATTGATGTTTCTCCAAAGAGCTCCCTCTTTCTTGCATTTAATTCTCCCTACTGAAATGACAAACTTTTTACTAGCACGAATATGTGAAAAGTTTAAAGAGCAAATAAGATTTCATGCAAAGGAGAGCTTCCCCAGACTCGTGGGGCTCTTTGTTAGAATAGTAACAGATGATGCTGTGGACACTGGACTAACAAACTGAAAATGCCCAACTCTGTGCTTCCCTGTCTCTCCCTTCTGTCTGCTGCTCTCATAATCTCCCACATGCAAATCCTTCACTACAGTAGTCTAAAATCATCTCTTTTTACTTCTCTGTCTATTAACTTTACTCCCTTTCCTCCTGATTGATCCTTATTTATCATTCAAATGAACTTTCTTACTCACATTACCTGTGACTAAGCTATAAAGGAGGTAAAGCATTTGCACTGTAAAAGAAATGCTGCTAAATCAAAGGGATTTACTTCTAGGGATGAGATGTCTCTGTGTGGTATCTAAGACATTTTTCTCAGAAATGTTTTCTCCATAGTCTAGTGTTCCTAAAAATCACAGAGTTTAAGTAACAGCCTATCCTTTGTCTAATTTGGCAGCTTCACTGTATCTTCATTTGTTTGGGTCTGCAGTAAAAGGAAGGAGAAACACGTAGGGAAGCTCTGAAGAATCTCGCCGGAAAGCAAGGAGAGCAGAGTAGGGTTAAGCACCCTGCCATGGTTTCTGGATTTAGGCTGTCTTATATGATAGACTCTCTTGCATGACATGCTGCCAGTTGAAAATGACTATTACTTTCATCATGAACTAATCTAATGGAAAATCGAGGGATTTTGTGATAGAAAAATTACAGACTTGGACTCTAGAACTACTTCATCCTGATTTGGTAGTTTTTCTATCTTTTCTGACCCCTTGAAGTTTTCTTATAGGGATAATAGCTAACAGTATCATTATAAATATTTAATAAAATGTGGCTGTATAAAGCACAGTATGACATACACATGTTCTAAGTACCCAATAAATTTAAATTTCCATCTCTTTTCCAACCTGCTTTTATTAGTGATGTACTACTAGGAGGAAAGGGCATGGTTTAATCATTAAATGCAAATAAATATCTGATAATAAGTGTATAAATAATAGGTAATAAATACATGTCAAAATATGAGACTGTATTGTTAGAGTTTCTCTTTTTCTACTGAATGTTATTTTTCAAGTGTTTGTGACATCTCCTTGAATGAAATTTGATGACCTGACTTTCAATAGCTATGTAGTGTTTTATTTTAGCAACAAACCATAAATTATTCAATTCTGTATTTTTTGGTATTTGTGTTTTACACATTTAGTCTCATTATTAAAAAATAATGAGCCGAAGTGATTAATACATTTAAAACTTTATATCCAACATGACACTGCATTATTAGACTAGAAAATCTCAGGACAGTTACACACATTTTTAAGGCTCCCACATTTAAACATTGTAATTGTATTACAAATTAAGTTGTAATGCAAAGTTTTCATTCAGAAATACAATGGCAGCTTATAGTCTCATCAGCCTTTGTATTTCAATTCCTTTGCTAAAGTAAAATTCCCAGGTCACACAAATCATAACCTATGTTCTTAATTATTATTTTTCTTATTGGTTTACAAGAATGGTTTTTCATTTTAATAGGTTCACATTTAAACTTTTTTTCTTTACCTTGACATAATGGCCTACCTTTTAAAGAAAAATCATATTTTGCCAACATTTTCTTTCACCGCAACATTTGTAATAACAATAGAATGATTTCTTGAGATTAATGAAAATATTAATGATGCTTTCTTTTAGCTTTTTATATTTCTTTGCCTTTAGAATATTTAAATCACTTGAGTACTTTTGTGATTCATGTGTGATATAAAGACCTTACTTTCCTACTTAGCGGTAGAGATGGAGGTTAGCATTTTTTTTCCAACATTACATGTTGAATAATCCATTTTTTCCCAGCAGTTTTGAAAGCTAATATAATCATATTCCAAAATGAAATGTCTATGTCTATGCATTTTGTTATGCTTTACTGATCTTTGCTTATTCATTTATTAATTATAAATTTACAACATTTTAAAATATCTGATGCAACATTTTATATATATAATAAACTTTTATGTATTATATATGTGTGTCCATGTATTTATGGATATATCCCATTAAGTATATATTTCATAATATATTGTAAAGACCCAGCCAAGAATATTATTAGCTTTCATACTAATAAAAACTAGATATTCCCAAAATGTCAAACATATAAAGTAGATGAATAAGTTATGATAAAACCATACAATAAGATGGTATAGTTACAAAGTGTGTGAATACATATTGTCAAAGAAAAAACAGAGCATGACAGCAGTTATAGCAGTAAACAAAGATTTTATTCAGGGCTATTGCAATAGGGAAAAAATATTTTAGCATAGAACTCAGCTCAATTCCAAATACAGCAGGGACAAGTGGAAATTTATAACTAAAGAACAGGGTGAGGAATAGTGGATGGAAAATTACTAAGAGAAAATATCAGGGGTAAGGGGGGATTCTGGTTAAACCAACCTAGCAGGATTCTGGCTGAAGAAAAGGATGAAGTGATCACATGACACTTGCGGGGTAGTCAAGGATTAGGAAGCCAATTAAGTATTGAGGGTAATCAGATATGGAGGATGGGGTTCTTACCAGGGGGCCAAGGCAATTGTTCAGCAAGCTGAATAAAGTTCGGCAAAGCAAAGAATCTTTATCGGTACCAATTGATATATTTATTTATATTAATGCTATGAACATTCATGATGCATATTTTTATTAAAAGTGTTCCATTCTTTAAATTACATATTTCTAATATTTTATTTATTCTCTCCTACAATAAATTTCGTATGGTATTAGAATTATAACTCCTACTTATTTTGTGTGCATTTTGCTTTCTCCCTTTCTGATTCGTTTGGCTTTAGATGATCACTTTTATACTGCATATCGCAACCTTTGATTTTTCTACTGGATCTGAGAGTGTCAATTTACAACATTGTATAAAACTTTGACATTTATTGGCACAACTGTAACATTTGACTTACCTCCTTTATTTATGTTTTGTAGTAATGTAGTTTTTTAGTTTTGAATTTTCTTTCATTTCTATAATTTGCTGTGTGAATAATACTTTGTATTTTTCCCTTTGATAATTTAAAATTTAAACATTCTTTTTAAATTCTTGTTTTAAAGTGTTTTCAATTGTTAAATGTATATATGTATATGTAGATATTAAAATTTTCAACTTAAAACAATCAATTAAATGAGTAAAAACTAAATAAGTATTCACAGTTTGCTGTCATTGTTGATTAATCCTTAGTGTATTAGGGACTTATGTACTTATTGGATATTGTGGAATGAATTTTTTTCCTCTTCTTTTTACTCTAACTTGCCCTCCCCCTCTTCCTCTCCATTCTTTTAACAAGCCTTAAT
This sequence comes from Avahi laniger, assembly GCA_963575035.1. Classification (NCBI taxonomy): domain Eukaryota; kingdom Metazoa; phylum Chordata; class Mammalia; order Primates; family Indriidae; genus Avahi; species Avahi laniger. Next base: position 13,938 of record CAUYSK010042384.1, on the reverse strand, counting down.
TCCATTTTGACAATGAGATATATGTGGCCCTGTTAGATTAAATAAATTTCCTAGGTCACCCAGATCTAACTATCAGGATTCTGATTCTAGTTTAACATCAGAGTATTTACTCTTCACCACTGAGTTTATGAATTTTCAAACATCCTCATATCCCTTACCAGTAAAACAATAGTGATAGCTGTCAACTTAGAAAGCAGATGTCCTTTAGGACACATGAAATTTTCAGAGACAGTAGATATTGAACTTTAAATGTCAATCACAACTAAGGATTTATTTTTTAGACTTTTGCAATATCTCCAACAGTTAACTATTAATTATCCTTAAGATCTGGGAGGGCTGGCGGGTAGGGAGCTTACAGTCTGAGTACCCCTCAGTCCATTCTAGGGCCCCAAAAGGAAAGGTCCTATTCCCTACAGATGCCTCTGGTGGTCACTAAATTGTCTCTCTGGAAGCCTCAGGTAGGGAAGGGGAAGGGGAGAATGAAGCAATATGGTGCCTTCCAACCAGATCCAGTCTGCCCGGCGGGAGGTGCCCCGAGGGAACTGGGAGCTTGGTGCCTTGTCTGCAAGAGGCTGACCATTCACTGGCAGCAGCCATCTCTGCGCTGATGTTGGCAGGTCTCTCCAACTGCTCAGGAGCTCACCAGCAGTCCGGGATAAAAGGGAGGGGAAATTTAACTGCTCTACCTACCCTTGTTGCTGGTCTCTAAGCCTCTCAGGGGCCTTTCTCCTTCCAGTTCTCCTCCGCAACTTCTTCCTGTAAAGTCTCCTGTATTTTCAGGCACCCTTCCTTCCCACCCTCATCCGATTTGTGTTTGTCTGCCTGTTTATTTTTTTTTTTTACTTTCTTCTAAAATCTATCTTTCTTGCAGAGACACTCTGGCTGGCGATTTTCTAGTCCGCCATCTTGCTCAACATCTCTAATCATCAGGGAAATGCAAATCAAAACCACAATGAGATATACTTATCTTCAGTGAGAATGGCCTTTATCAAAAAATCCCAAAACAATAAATGTTGGCATGGATATGGAGAGACAGGAACATTCATACACTGCTGGTGGGAACTGCAAACTAGTGCAACCTCTGTGGAAAGCAATATGGAAATACCTCAAAGACCTACAAGTAGAATTACCAACTGATCCAGCAATCCCATTACTGGGCATCTACCCAAAGAACAAAAGACATTTTACAAAAAAGACATCTACACTAGAATGTGTATCGCAGCACAATTCACAATTGCAAAGATGTGGAAACAACCCAAGTGCCCATCAATACATGAGTAGATTAATAAAATGTGGATAAATATACCATGGAATTCTACTCAATCACAAAAAAGAATGGTGATCTAGCACCTCTTGTATTATGCTGGATAGAGCTGGAACCCATTCTACTAAGTGAAGTATCACAAACATAGAAAACCAAGCACCACATGTACTCACCATCAAGTTGGTATTAATTGATCAATAAGTGTACGTATAGTAATAACATTCACTGAGTGATGGGAAGGTGGGAGGGGGGAGGAGGGGATGGGTATATTCACACCTAATGGGTGTGGGGAGCACTGTCTAGGGATGGACACACTTGAAGCTCTGACTCAGGTTGGGCAAGGGCAATATACGTAACCTAACCATTTGTACCCCTGTAATATGCTGAAATAAAAATAAAAATAAAATAAATAAATAAAAATAATAATTGTCCTTAAGAAGGTTAAGTTTTATAGTGATTTTCGATTCTTATAAAAGAATAATGGCTTTTTTTTTTTTTACTATAGACAGTAATTATAAGTCCTGATTAAAGTCTCCTTAAAAAAATCTTTTTTTATAGCATCTTTATTTCTGGTTTGAATAATATAGATAATCCATTTCTTTCTCTGAGTCAAGATTTCATATATATATATATATATATATGTATATATGACATTCTAGTGTTCTCACTTATAAGAAAAATTCCTCCAACATACCTCTTTCCCTTGCCATGATGTATTTTTAGTTTACAAGAAAATTAAATGACTGAATCGGTCCACAATGTTCTCTAATCAGATGGTTCCAGATGGTTCTAGGTCTAGATGAAGAATACTCTGGGCTTTGTCTTCTAGTGATATAAATGGGTACATCCCAAGAGGCATTAGTATTGTTTATAGTGATTTATAAGGGGAAAACCAAATGTCATAGTGATAATGAAGAGAATAGAGCATACTCAGATACTTTGGTAAAAAACAGAAACCTCATCAGACAGTATCACAATTATACAACAAATTGAGCTTATTTTCTTCTTTCCTTCATTTTCACTATTTGCCAGATATTTGGAAAATATTTTATTAAGATTCTATTATGTGTCAGGCTCTATGTTCCATCACAAAACAGAATCTTTGTTAATCCATCATTCTATATGATATTCCAGGAAGCTATTTTTATTAGTATGAATAGGTATGCAAAATAAAAGTTACTCAATCTTCTCTGATCATAGATGTTTCACCAGAATCATCTGGAAACATACTTTAAATGATAGACATCTCTTTCAACCTATCCTAGAGCTAATTGTGAAGATGCACATTATTTTTATTTAGTACTATTAGAGACTTTCACTCAGAAAAAGTTTTATATGCAATGTGAGTGTGTGTGTTTTAGTGTTAGATTCTCTCAGAAGCAGATTCAAGTATTTGAGTACAAGTAATTTAGCAAAAACTGCTTTCCAGAGACACTAGGAAAGGAGTGGCAGAAGTAGGCTAGGAAAAGGGAAGAAGTCACACACAGGTGTGGTTTCAGGTGATATCCCAGGCTCTGCCTGATAGCCTTATCAGTTCAAAGTTATTGGGAGTAGTACCAATAAAGAATAAATTAAAATCAAAACCAAAAAACCTAGCTGTTGTCCACCACACAGATCAGTTATTGGCCAAGGGCTATTCCATAGGCCATATAATTCACAGAGAATTCTATCTTTTCTTGAAAATTTAGCAGCTCCAGTACCCAGGGGCATCCCTTGATGGTTTCATGTAGGGAGTCAACTTTTTATCAGGGATAACTCTGAAAAAAGCACCTGCTCAAAACAAAGAAAGTTCAATATCCCTTTGTTTTCCCATGGCCCATTTACCCTCACAACGGTCCTTTCACTGCTCAGTGATGAATTGCTTATTCGGCCCAAATCTAGGTATTGCCCATGAGTTTAAAACTGATCCACAAGAAAACTCATAGTATGACATTAAATAAATCTATTACAAGTAAAAAAACCTCCATTTCTATTCCATACATAATAATTCTAATGACTTGGGTAAATTACTAGGAGATGTATAGATGTATATATTTTCAATTTTTTAATCTTCCCTGAAAACCTGCTGCCTCATACCTGGGAGATACTTAGTAACTTTAAAATAAATGACTCTTTATGTCTAAAACAATTTAAATTTTAGCCATGGACAAACATACACATGAATAAAAAGAAGGAAAAATTATTTAAATTGTGGTCTTCAACATTTAATAACTCTAACATCAACCAACCTGTGTAAACAGAAATGTTAGGCAATGAGCAGGAAATCCCACACGGGGATGTTTCTTCAATGAAACTCTGCAACTAGCCATCAAATTAGTCTCTCTATTAGACTCCTGGAAGGAGGCACTAAAATGATCTATAATTAAATTTCTGGAATCCAATTTACACCAGCCGCCCCTAGAATAAACATCATTAAACTACACATTGCTCATCAAAGCAATGCATAAACACTTTCTAGATCAGAAGAAAGGCATGAGCAAAGGCAAAAATTATATATGATATTTGGATTCCTCAATCTAGTGAACAGAAGCAGAATACAGGGCAGGAGGAAGTTATGAAATTGCTGTCTCTTAGTGACTTTGAAGTATAATAGATCATGTCACGTTTTATTTATTTGGCTGCTCTTGATATATTAAATTCCCACCTGTGCATGCATAGCTTCATACTCTACCTCTTCCCCCCAAAATAATATTCTTAACCTGAATATTTCAGCTATAAGGTTTTAAAGTAATTTTTCTATATTTAAAAATTAAACTGATATTTAACTTGAGGTTTTTTATATTACATATGGTATAGCATTGTGCATATTATTAAATTATTATCTAGCAAATTGTCTGGAGTCAAATTATGAAGACATATTTATCCTCACACTCATATATATGTGTACACATACACACACACACACACACACACACACACACATCTTCATGGTTTGTTTAAGAATACACAGACACAAGAAAAATCTTCTGTAATTGATGGCTTTAAAGGCCATAATAAATTGTCTTATCTCACAGGAGCAAATGCAGTTTGTTATTTCATTTCAATGTGTTCTCAATGGGAGTTTATTTTTGAAGGGAGGCAGTAATTAGAACTGCAGTGAACCATTTGATATTTGAAAGGTTGGACAGATTATCCTCCTGGGATGCTTCCATCTGAGAGTTTTTTTGTGTACAAGCCAGGTATAATAATCCTTGGGCTCACTTGGATTATTTCACCTTAAAACTTTGCCAAATATTACCATTAACAGAAGCTTTCACTGAACACTTCAATCTTAGAAAGCAAACAAGCAATGAAATGTGTAAGCACACATGTAATGCTCTCTGCTAAAACGTACATTTAAAATTTCAAAGTACCATATTTGAAATACTTTTAAAATGCAGTCATTGAAGTGAAGTGTCTTCATGTTTACTCTGTAAGAATCATAATAAATACTTTCACTAATCAATTTAATGCAAATTAAAGGGAATATAATGATTTAAATTGATTTATGATTTCTAGTGAATACAAAATTATTTTAATGTTATCAAAATAATTTCAATTAAATTCAGAAAATTTGGAAAAAAATATCAGGAAAAGCACAAAACTAAAATTACAGAAATGACCTAGAACAGGAGTGACTATATTTTTTTTTTTTTCATAAAGGGCCAGGTAGTAAGTATTTTAGGACTTTGAGCCATATGGTCCCTATCTCAACTACTCAATTCTGTGGTTACAACAAAAGCAGCTATAAAAAATATGTAAATGAATGTGCATGGCTGTGTTCCAATAAAACTTTATTTATGCACACTGAAATTTGGATTTCATATAACATTCATGCATCACAAAATATTATTTATCTTTTGTCTTTTTTAAACCATTTAAAAATGTAAACTCTATCCTTAGCTCGCAGAAAAACAGGCTACAGAAAAACAGGTGGTGAGCTGGATTTGGTCTGTGGTTCTCAGTGTGCTGACTCCTGAACTACAGTTCTAGAGTATAACCTACAAATTGACAGAGACAACATTTTGACATTTGCTTTTTTCTCTTCTATTTTTATAACAGTATACCTACATGTATGTATATTTTAACACAGTATGCAGTATATATACATACATTAACCACTTTTTAAAAAAATATTTTGATTTTATATCATTAGCATACTCTCGTAATTAATAAAGGATTTTATACATTTTTGCAATTGATTCATAAAATCATCAGCATCACCATTACTGATAAAATTTTCCCTATTTTATAGATAAGAATACTGAGGCTTAGAGAAGATCTTGCAGTTTCAAGTTCTGGCCCTCTGTTTTTAAGGTAAAGAGCCTGAAGAAAAAAAATAAAATTTAAAATACAGTAACATATATAGAGCCTGCTGATTCTGTAACAACACTTCAGGAACTGCTGTGCTAGGTAAAGAGCGGCTAAAGAGATGTAAGAAATATTAAGTAATAACAAGCATCATTTTATCTAAGCCTTTGGACAAGTCCAGTGAATTATTTTTTTTTTTCCTTCGGGGAAAGGAACATACAGCTCACCAATGTGACAACATTGATGATCATTGATTGTTTTCAGGATTCAAGATTATTTTATGTGGACAGGGCTGAATAAACACTCTCAAACTGTACCTCTTTGTTCTTTATTTTTCTTAAGCCATGTTAACTATCAACTTTCCTTAGCAAAGATTTTCCATTAAGTGCAATAAATTTAGTTTGATTTCCATGTGTTCCAACCCTCTAGTTCTGAGTTTAGATCCATGTCATCCTGATTGGCCATGGTTGGTTGTAGTCGAACTCCTGAGGTTTTCCTTTACGGATGATCCACTGAATAACTTCCACTATTAGTATGTATCATATCATATGCTATTATTATGTACTATTAGTGTAATTAATTACCTTAATTTTCAGAAAGACACTTTATCCCCCCGCCCCACTGTTTTGTTCTAGTTCTTTGGAGATACCTTAAGATTTTCCTCCAAGTGTTTTCTGCTTCACACGGTTGTATAAACTAAATAGAGTAAGGCTTGACTCACAGTAGCTGCTAAATGCATTTTTGTGGTTTCTTACTATCTTTCCTCTCTCACACATAATGTATTATGGCAGAAAAAAAAAGCTCTATGTTTCAGCTTATGATTAGTGCCTGTAGAAAAGCTGATTTCTTCTTTTTCAGTTTATTGCGCAGAGTATTTAACGCAAATAGAAACTACAGCCCACAGCTCAGTGATGGGGGAGTGTGTGTGTGTGCATGCGTGCATGTGCGGACGCATGTGCACAATCGATAGCCCTGATTCTCTGAGGTTATAGTTTATGTTTAGATTCTTAAAAGTTTCCTAATTTTTATGCATATTTCTCTGATATCCCAGTTTCAAAATCATGCTTTTATACAGGGGAAATGCTTATTATTTCCTCAAAGCAAGAATATTAGTTACTTTTTGCAAATATTCATAGAGAAGTTTAAAATGTTAACCCAATTTTTAAAAAATTTTGCCTTGAATAGATTTCTCATATTTTTGGCAAATTCTATTCTATACCAATTGTGAAATGATGAGCATCATAGAAAAATGGATAAATTATCAGTTTTTAAAATTTGACTACAAATTGACATTCATGTTAGCAATACATGAAAGTGACATTATCAAAAATATGTTGATTTGTGATTGTTCTGACATTTACCACAAAATTATCAAAATAGTACCATGAGCACTTTCAGCTCCATATTTTCAGAAGTATTACCAGACAGCTATTAAGTGCCTTTCTTGTTACCAGACAGCAAATCAATAGTATGATCAATATCACAATCCACAAGCTCTGAATCAGCTACAAAATAAGTGGATTTCGTCCAAATATTAACATTTATACAAAATAATCATTAAGGCCATTAATAAGATCACTTGCAATCATTAATACTAACAATTATTTCACAATTTAGTTCCATTATTTTTTCCCCAAAAGATGATTCTTAGCAAATATTTTATTCTTCATCTCCTGAGTTAAAATGTTAAGTTTATATTTTTTATATGTCAGAAATGTTATGTGATCCTAAGTGCTATGACATTCGATGAAGAACAAAATTCCAGTAAACGTCAACTGTACTTAAATAAGCTAATCTAAACAATTGCAGAAACATTTGTTGTTCATTTGCTATATTAATATTTTTAATTGCTAGTTTAAAAAAAACCCAACTGATAGCATCTTTAATTATACAAATATTCATCTTAAATATTAAAGAGAAACTATATTAAATATTTCTCAAATAGTCTATTATGCCTTTCTAATATATTCAAAGAACCTCAGGTAAATTATATTTAGACACCAGGGAAATGAAAGAAGAACATATATAAAGCTCTATGTCATGCTTATTCATTCTATTAAAAACAGTAATATCTAGTTTTAAACAAAATTTAAATAAACACACAAAGTAAGTAGGGGAGGAAGCATGGTGAGGATATGGAATTAGGAGAATTAAAACATATCTAGAAAGTTTTAAAACATCAAGAAATGACACAGTAAATGTCTAGGAGTCTGGTGCTCAGAACGGATATCAAAACAAGAATGATATCAATCTCCTAAATTGCCAAATCATAAAAAGGGAAAACATCGTATACTTAAAGTAATATTGCCAAATATTTTTATAGAACATTGCATTTTTCCAGTTATCTTACATTCATCACCTTAACAGATCCAACTCAGAGTCTTCTGAGTTGGATAGGTCTGGGTATAGAACGTAGCATAGAGTTTTATTGCTCAGTAGATGCACTGAATTAAATTTTATTAATTTTGTTACTACCTGTATTAAAATTACAGTTTAATTTTTATATAACTTAAAAAATAAATAAACAAATAAATAAATGAATGAATAAAATATGTCTAGAAGGTGTATTTCTCCTATGCTTCAGACAGGGAGATCCCTGGTTATACCACATTTAAAGTTGCGAGTTCTAAGAAGAAATGTCAAATGCAAGGCTGGTTCTTGTTTCTAGAACTAACATATATTTTCCATTTGGTGTTAAGATGAGCCACAGACATAATTCTAATGTAGGTTTAGAGTGGTAAGACCAGGATCATTCATGCTTCCCTTTACAACAACATGAAGTTTACAGGGTTGGCAAACTTTAATGTGGGCTGATTCCACAGAGAGAGAACCATTTCAGAAAGTGATCAGCTTAAGATTCAAGGGGCTAACTAACCAACAATAATTGGTTAATTCTTCCACCTTTTTTATTGGAAAATCTCTAATTTCTTACTTGTGGAAGATTTTTGGTATCATTTATGTTCAACAAATCCCCTTTTCCTTTCTTGTGTAGTTGACAAACCAATTCTAAACTCCAGCATTTGCCCAACAAGAAGGAAAACTCTGTTTTTCTTGTTCATCTGAGATAATACTCCAGAATATTTATGATATTGCTGTGGACATCACACATAAACATACTCCTCTGACAAATATTCTGAAACATTACTTTGACTAAAGTTTCAATAATATTTCTCAGTACATATCTTCATGCATTATTATATTATTAAAATAATAAAAATATTATTAAAAATAATAAAAATAAAAATATGTAAAATAGAAATGATCCAAATGTGATTAAAAATAAGCATTTTATAATGTTCCCATTGAAATAATTATTGAAAGCCATTTACTAATTAAAATGTATTAAATTTTTATCTTAAACTATGATCTAAAAACCCACCTTCAAAGCATTTATGTCAAGGAAATATATGGTAGAGTTTAGCTGAGAGGATGTTCATCACAATCTTCATTACAATAGCAAAATTAGAACTACCATAATTATCTAACATAAACTTTGATTAAATAAATTATAATACAATACAATAAAATGCAATATAAACAGGAAATTATTTACGAAAGCTATAAAGGAAGTGAAATTACAAAACAAAGTATATATTTGAACTCATTATATTTAAAATAGAGGCATAATATAAAATGCTAAAGGTAACAAAAATAAATTTTACAATTTATGGAGTGAGATTTAGAATGTAAAATGTATATTTTTTATTTATCTGCATTTTATGATTTATCATCAAAATTTTTGTAATCAATATATTTTAAACAATGTACACATTTCTCTCTGCAACAGTAAAAATGTTGTCATTTTGAGAGGCCTAATCTTCATTTTTTTCTTCTTCATTCTTTCCTTGAAAAAAATAAGAAAAAAAATGAGAACTTTTTTCAATGGTTGTCCTTACATAATAAATTGCCACAAATTAAACTGTCAACAAATATCAAAGGCAAAGCAAATCTTTCTTAAAACTGCCTGGTGAAATGTCACTTTGGGATATTTGACATTTTAATATGATCATTAATAATTGCTGTGAAAACTCAGTAAATTTGTAAACCAGGTGCCAATAATGTGGCATAAAATGTTCATTATGCAAATTAAATGGCTTAAATTTTCCCATGTGGCTAATGTGTTTATGTTGCAGTTAAAGACATTTATTTTCTTCTCACCTAGCAGAAACCACTGCACATCCTTCTTTTATTAATATTAAAAAAATGATTTCAAAATATTGCAGAGGTACAAATGTTTTTGGTTAAACAGATGGATTTTCCTATGCTTGAGTCAGGGTTATAACTGTGCCTATCACCCAGATAGTGTTCATCTCCACCTTCTCCCTCCCCCCCTACATGGTTTCCACTGAATTTTACCTTCCTCTGTGCACATGTATGCTCATTGGTTAGTTCTACTTTAACAGTGAATACATGTGGCGTTTTTTTCTATTCTTTAGATACTTCAGTTAGGATAATGGTTTCCACTTCCACCTAAATTGTTGCAAAAGACCTTAATTCATCTTTCTTCATGACTGAGTAGTATTCCATAATATACATATACCATATTTTATTGATTTACTTGTGCATTGATGGGCACTTGGGTTGCTTCCACATCTTTGCAATTGTGAATTTTACTGCAAGAAACCTTCAAGTGCGGGTGTATTTTTGATAAAATGACTTCTTTTCCTTTGGGTAAATACCCAGTAGTGGAATTGCCACATCAAATGATAGGTCCATATCTATTTCTCTGAGGACTCTCCATACGGCATTCCATAGAGGTTGTACTAATTTGCATTCCCACCGACAGTGTACAAGTGTTCCTTTCTCTTTGCATCCACATCAGCATCTATTGTTTTTGGACTTCTTAATAAAAGTAATTCTAACAGGGGTAAGGTGACATTCATTGTGATTTTAATTTGCATTTCTCTGATGATTAGATATGTGAGTATTTTTTCATTTGCAGGCCATAAGTCTATCTTCTTTTGAAAAACTTCCATTCATCTCTTTTGCCCACATTTTAATGAGGTTGTTTGTTTTTCCCTTGCTGATTTGCTTGAGCTCTTTGTAGATTCTGTTTATTAGCCTTTTATCAGGTAAATAGCTTGCAAATATTTTCTCCCATTGTGTAGGTCGTCTATTTGCTCTGTTGATTATTTCCTTAGCTGTGCAGAAACTTTTTAATGTAATCAAGTCCCATTTATTTATTTTTATTGTTGCTGTGCTTGCCTTTGAAGTATTCTTTATAAATTCTTTGCCTAGGCTGATATCTACAAGTTTTCTCAATATTTTCTTCTAGAAATTTTATGGTTTCATACCTTACATTTTTAAATATTTTATACACCTTGAATTAATTTTTGTGAGTGGTGAGAGACAGGGATACTGTTTCATTCTTCTGCATGTGGCTATCCCATTTTTCCAGCATCATTTATTGAATAGAGTTTCTTTTCCCCAGTGTACATTAGGGAAAGGTCAATTGACTGTATGTGGATGGTTTTATATCTAGGTTCCATGTTCTGTTCCATTGGTCTATGTCTCCATTTTTGTGCCAATACCATGCTGTTTTGGTTACTATAGCCTTGTAGCATAGTTTGAAGTCTGGTCATATGATGCCTCCAGATTTGTTCTTCTTGCTTAAGATTGCTTAGGGACCCCATCTTCAGTCTTCTTAAACAGAACGACTTCCAGCCTAGAATTTTGTATACTGAAAAAACAAACTTCATATATGAAGGAGAGATAAAGACTCCTCCAGGTAAGCAAACACTGAAGGAATTTGTAAAGACCAGAACTGTCCTGAAAAAAAGTACACAGAGCTACACAATACATGGATCAGCAAATAGACACCTACCAGTGTAAAACCATCAAAAGCTGTAGTTCAGAGCTCATATAAAGCAACAGCACAAGAGACAAAACAAAACAATAATGTACTATCCAACAGGACAAACAGAACAGCATCCCACATATCAATTCTATTAATCAACATGAACAGTTTGAATACCCCAATCAAGAGATATAGGCTGGCTGAATGGATGAAAAATGCAACCTAAGTATCTGATGTCTCCAGGAAACACATTTAACCCACAAGGGCTCACACAGACTCAGGTGAAGAGATGGAAAAAAATATTACATACAAATGCAAACCAAAAGAAAGCAGGTGTAGTCATTCTCATATCAGATAACATTTACTTTAAATCCACAATAATAAATAAAGATAAAGATGGTCATTATATAATGATAAAGGGAGCAATTCAACAAGAAGAAACAACAATCCTAAATATTTATACAGCTAACATAGGAGTACCAGATTCATAAAACAAACCCTACTAGATTTAAACAAAGAGATAAACAGCAGCATCATAATTGCCAGGAACTTCAACACTCACTGACAGAATTGGACGGATCATTCAAGAAGAAAATAAATAAAGAAATGCTGGACTTTAACGGGATTCTAGAACAAATGCGTCTAACAGATATTTATAGAACATTTTACCCCAAAACTATTGAATATACATTCTTTTCCTCATCACATGGAATATTTTCCAAGTTTGATCATATCTTAGGCCACAAAATATGTCTCACCAAATTTAAAAAAATAGAAATCATACCATGTAACTTCTCAGACCAGAGTGGAATAAAACTAGAGATCAACACCAAGAGAAACCCTCAATTCTCACAAAATCATAGAAATTAAACAACCTTCTGCTGAATGATTATTAAGTTAATAATTAAAATAAGATGGAAATCAAAAGAGTGCTAGAACTGAATGATGATGGGGATACAAGCTATCACAATCTATGTGATTCAGCAAAAGCAGTCTTAAAGGGATTATTCATAGCCTTAAATGCCTACATCAAAAAGACAGAAAGATCACAAATCGACAATCTAATAACATGTTCCATGTAAACAGCAAAGGAAGAGCAAATCAAATCCAAAAACAGTAGAAAAAAAGAAATAACTAAGGTCAGAGCAGAACTAAATGAAATGGAAAACAAACAAAATAAATACAATGGATCAATGAAACAAAGAGTTGGTTCTTTGAAAAGATAAACAAAATTGACAGAACTCTCTCTAGATTAACCAGGAATAGAAGGACCCAAATAAACTCAAACAGAAATGAAAAAGGCAATATTACAACTGATACCACAGAAATACAAAATATCAGTCCTGAATACCATGAAAATATACACATAAACTTGAAAACATAGAGGAAATTGTCATATTCCTGGAAACAAGCAATTTCCCAAGACTTAATCAGGAAGAACTAGGACTCCTGAGCAGACAAATAGTGAACAACGAGATTGAAGCAGTAATAAAAAATCTTCCAACAACAAAAAAATCCTGGACCAGGTGGTTTCACACCTAAATTCTATCAGACCTACAAAGGAGACCTGGTACCCATCCTACAGAAATTATTCCATAGCATTGAGAAGGAGGAAATCCTCCCCAGATCATTCTATGAAGTCAGTATCCCCTTGATACCAAATCTAGGAAAGGAGACAACATAAAAGAAACTACAGATCAATATCCCTTATGAACATAGATGCAAAAATTCTCAATAAAATACTAGCAAACCAAATTCAAAAACACATAAAAGAAATAATCCACCTTGGCCAAATGTGCTTCATCCCAGGGAGGCAAGCATGGTTCAACATATGTAAATCAATAATTGTGATTCACCACATAAACAGAAGCAAAAACAAAGACCATGTGATCATCTCAATAGATGCAGAAAAAGCATTTGACAAAATTCAGCACACTTTCATGATAAAAGCTCTCAACATACTTGGCATGGAAGGAATATATCTCAAAATTGTAAAAGTCATATATGACAAACCCACAGCCAACATCATAGTGAATGGGGAAAAGTTGAAAGCATGCACATTGACTACTGGAACAAGACAACGATACCCACTGTCACCACTTCTATTCAACATAGTGCTGGAAGTCCTAGCCAGAGCAATCAAACAAGAGAAAGAAATAAAGGATATCCAAATCAGAGAATAGTAGGTCAAACTATCACTTTTTGCTGATGATATGATCTTATATCTAAAAAAACCTTTAAGACTTCACTAAGAGACTCCTGGAATTGATAAATTCAGCAAAGTCTCAGGTTATAAAATCAATGCATACAAATCAGTGGCATTCCTATATACCAATAACAGTTAAGCTGAGCGTCAAATCTAAGACTCAATGCCATTCACAATAGCCACAAAGAAAACAAAATACCTGGTCATGGTGAATTATTTTTTTGATGTGCTGCTGAATTCCAGGTGGGCTTTATTCCAGGGATGCAAGGCTGGTTTAACATACGCAAATCCATAAATGCAATTCGCCACATAATTAAAAGCAAGAATAAAGACCATATGATTCTTTCGATAGATGCAGAAAAAGCATTTGACAAAGTCCAA
>CAUYSK010042382.1:0-22618 GCA_963575035.1 Avahi laniger | reverse complement strand
CCACCCTTGGAGCACCTGCGTCCGGGAGAGCCCTGGAGCGCCCGGCTGTCAGCAGCTGTCAGGCACTGCCTCCTGCTGCCTTGATTCTTCCAAGCTGGAGCGAAACAGCCTGCCCCACAGCCTTCCTGCTCCCGCCCGAGCTGTGACAGCGGTTCCAGCTAAGGGGAGGCCTCCTGCCTTGCCCGGCTCCTGCCAGCCCTGCCTGTCCCCAGGCCACTGGGCCCGGGTCCCCGTTCCTATCACACTCCTCCTGTCCTGCGCACCTCCCAGGGTAAGGGGGAGATCGCCAGAAGAAGGCATCGCCAGAGCTCCCAGCTTGAGCTGGAGCTAAACCAGGAGAAGCTGTGCTCACCCCCACCACATCTGGACTTCGGGCCTCAGTTTCCCCATCTGGACAATCCAGGTGTTTCTCCCGCACCCAAATCTCTCTAGTCTAAGATTTTCTCTTGAATCTCGAATCTTTCTCCCATGTCCTTTGCCCCTTTCCTGGGCTCCCAGGCCAGGCGCCCTGCAGCAGGAGAGAGTAGAGAGCTGATAAAGGGCTTCCTGAAGCATCTTGCTTCTCCCACCCCGGGCCAGCCCCCACCCTGCCTGTCCTCCTCCAGGGCTGCGCTTGTGTTTGCAGTGGAAAGCGGCTCCTAATAGGAAGCTAATGTCCCAGAACGGCAGAGCCTGCTTTTGGGAGGGAGCGTGGGCCCTCGTTTGGCTAATTAGCTGGTGGTTGTGGCAGCAGCCCTGGGGTTCTGAGGTGGTGGCTCTGGGGGCCATGGGTGGGGCTGCAGCCGTGCTGCTTGTCAGCTTTCAATCGCCAGACAGTGAGGTGTCTGCTAGACTCGGGAGACAGGGGGCCAGGCTCCAGGTCTGTGTCTGCCATTTGGGGCGGCCTTCCCAGTCTGTGACAAGGCAGCCCTGTCCTAATCGGCTGTCTCTCCACCCAGTCTCTTCCTCTCTGGTGAGTCCTGCTCTACTGCCGTGGGCTGCAGGGCCTGGGTGGCGGTTTGCGGGGGACAGGGTGATCCGAGGTGACTGAGTCGCTGGGTCACTAGAGGCAGGTGCTGCAGGTTGCTCGAAGCTGACACCCTGATCGTCCTTTGATAGTGGAATAGCCTCTCCCTCCTGACCTCTCCCGGCAGCAGGCGAGAGTCCCACGGGAAGGCCTCTCTTGCATCTGAAGCCCAGAAGCTTGGGAGGTTCTTTCATCCGGTTGTTGGGCCCAACGCATGGAATGGCACATCCTTCTACTAAAGAGTTATTTGCTGTTTATCCGAGATTCCAATTTAACTGGATGTCCTGTGTTCTTTTCCCTGAACCTGGCAGACCTGGAAGGTGACATGGCCTCTTGCGGGGACGATGCGCTTTGCCTGGAGTGTGGCCAGGTGCGCCTGGGCTTCCTCGTGTGTGAAGCAGGCGCAGCGACGACGAGGTGGGGGCGAGGATGCCCCTGGATTTTAAGACTGGGCTCGGACAGCCTCCCGCCCTGCTCTTCTGCTACCAGCGTCCTCAGGGGCCACACGGGCGGCTGCTTCCCCAGCCGGCTCATCCCTGCTCCTGGAAGGATCGATACCCCAGGCCAGGGCTCGGGCGCCTGCGTGGCTGGCCAGCTGTGAGGGGGCTCCAAGGCCCAGCTGGGACGGGGAAGGGCAGTTCCAGCGCAGTCTCCCCGCTGCACAGAGGAGGGCAGGGAGTGAGGCCACACCGTGAGCCCACAAGCCCAGCTCTCCTGCTCCCAGGCGGGAGTGTCCGCATGCTAGCTCCCACCACCCAGTCTCGTTCGTGCCGTTACCCCCTCCTTGCTGCCGAGCCCTTCTGTTTCTTTACATCCCGGACACGGCACACGGTAACTTGGCCATGAACCCCCGTGCCAACCGCATTGCATGTAGTAAGTGCTCAGTAAGTAGCTGCTGGCTGGCTGGATGGACCCTGGAGTTAGAATCAGGAGACTCAGATTCTTGCTTCGATGTGATCGCTAACTGGCTTTGTGTCTCAGGGCAAATCACTTGACCTCTCTGGGCCTCAATTATCTACTCCCTAAAGCTATTAACACAGATTAAATGAGCTAATACAGTTGACTTGTTATCCTCTTAAAATACGGTCTCCTTAGTCCTAAACCCCCAGCACACTTTCTTCCTTTTACCTAACTGCATGTGACCACATCCTGTGTGTGTCTTGTCTTCCAAGCAGCGCAGGATCCAGAGACTCTGCCTGGTCCATCCCTCCAGCCCTGCCCCTCTCCAAAGCTGTACTAAGCTCCATTCATCCAGGCCTCTCACGTCCCTGCTTACAGGGAGAATCCAAACCCGGCATCTTCTCCCCTCCACTTGCTCTCTGGCCCCACTGTCTACACAGTGTTCCCACCAGAAACCAGGGGTCATACCTGCCCAGTCTCCACCACGCATGGCCACCAAGTCCTGCTGACCTGACTTCCTTGTCTCCGCTGCCCCTGCTCCTGTGTGTCTCCCCAACAAACTGTGGCTTCTTGAAGGAACTGTGGCTGGTCCATCTTCGCACTGTGCCAGACACAGGCAGGCCGGGGAGCACAGTGGTTAAGAATCCGGACTTCAGCGCAGCATCATCCGGTACAGCAGCCACGTGCCACCGGCACCGCTGAGCAGTCGAAACGTGGGGAGTCTGACTTGGGGAGTGCTGGGAGTATAAGTATGCACTGGATTTGGAAAGCTTGGTGTGAAAATATCTCATTAATACTTTTTTTAATGTTGGTTATATGTCAAAATAATATTTTGAATGTTTTTGGTTAAATAAAATATCTTATAAAAATTAATATCACCTATTTATGTTTACTTTTTAGAATTCCTAGAAAATTTTTTTTTTTTTTTTTTAGACAGAGTCTCATTCTTTTTGCCTGGGCTAGAGTGCTGTGGTGTCAGCCTCGCTCACAGCAACCTCAAGCTCCTGGGCTCAAGCAATCCTCCTGTCTCAGCCTCCTAAGTGGCTGGGACTACAGGCATGCGCCACCATGCCCGGTTAATTTTTTCTATATATTTTTAGTTGTCCAATTAATTTCTTTCTATTTTTAGTAGAGATGGGGTCTTGCTCTTGCTCAAGCTGGTTTCGAACTCCTGAACTCAAACAATCCGCCCGCCTCGGCCTCCCAGAGAGCTAGGATTATAGACGTGAGCCAGCGCGCCCGGCCTCCTAGAAAATTTTAAATTACCCACACGGCTCACATTTTACCTCCCCTGGAGTGCGCTGCCCTTGAACTAGACCCCCTGATTCAAATCCATGCCCCATGACGCAGTGGCTGTGTAGCTTAGATGCCTCAGTTTTCACATCTGTAAAATAAGGACAGCGTTAGAATCCTCCTTGCAGGGTTGTTATAAATATTAAATGGATTAACATGTGCTTTGCAGATAGCATGCCCAGTACAAATATTAACCATCCTTCTGATTAGTTACTCAATTAATATTTGTCGAATAAAGCACTGAATCCCTAAATCCTCACCCCCTCACCCCCCCATCCCTGCATCTACCACTTACCTGTCATTCAACACTTATTCAGCAAATATTTATTGAGAAATGACAATGAGCCAGCCACTGAGATTGACACGGCAGGCAGGGAGGAACATTTAATCAATTAATTAATTCAGTGAATCTTCGTTGAGCAGATCTTTCGTGCGGGGGGCTGACTAGACTATGGGACACACACAGGCCGAATGCCGCCCCCGGGATGCTTTGGTACATGGAGGGACAGACCTTAGCAAGGGCGCTGTGGGCAGACCTCGGTGGGGAGGTGGGGAGGGCGTCAGGACACGCCCTCCGGAGGGGCCACTGAAGCATGATGGGGGTGTGGCCGGCGGGAGGAAGGCCACTCCCGGGAGAGGAAAGACATTTCCTCCATCGTCCATCAGATGCCGAGCAGAGAGAAGCGGGGTCACAAAACTTAACCCGAATCGCGTAGCCACATCAATACCAGTCGAGGCGGCCGTTTGTCTCTAAGTGGACAAGCCAGCTGGTTGATTGAATTTTTCACTCATCATTAGGGTGTTGAAGAGAAAACACAGCCCTCCAGCCAGGAGCCTTGGCATTCCCTGGCTTGAGCTTGGGCCCCCAGACGGCAGCACCCCTCTCCCCCACCGCCTGCAAACCCTAAAGCCCGGCCTCCTCTGCCGTTTTGTGCACAGCTGGTAAGTTAAAAGCAGTTTAGCGATAATTCCACCTCCGCACTGAAGACTTCCAGCGACTGCTAATGAATTTAAATGCTGGGGATTTTCTCCAGTGCCTCATTGCATATGCTTCTCACATTAAGATGCTAATGAGGGATCTGCTGGACGGAGGTGCTGGAGCCCGGCCAGGGACCAGGGACGGTGGCCCGGAGAGGGTCACGGGCTGGTCAGGGCTTTCCTAATTCCTTATTGGCGCTTGATCAGTGAACTCTCCAAACAGGTTAACTGGCCCCAGACTCCCTGGGGATGGCAGATCCAGGCAGCCAGGCTGAGCTGCACTGGCTCCCAGCGGCCTTGTCTTCAAACCAGAAGGCAACTGGGCACAGGCCTTACTAAGCAGACGGGCGACTGGCTGTAGGACTCGAAGGCCTGGGACCCCATCCAAGAGGCTGGCCTTACTGCATGCACTGTGGTACGGCTCAGACCACAGGTCTGTGTTCCTGGGAGGCTCTGACCCTCAAGGGAAGTGCCGATTCCCATGGGAATGCAAGAGGTGGGTGGTGGCTGGAGGTGTTACCTGGAACCGAGTGGCTTGGGAGCTTGGAGGTGGAGGAGTGGCCAGGGTGACACTCGGGGCTGCCCTTGGGGACACCAGGAGAGGTAGTTGGCCTAGAATCTCCATGGGGATGGGAGGATGGGTCTCCTTGGCCTCTCTTGCTTTTGATAGAAGCTGAAAAGAAAGAAAGAGAGAGGCAAGAGACTGCGATGTGGAATAGCAGAGAGGTTAAGAACGGCGACTTCTGGAGCCAGACGGCCTGGCTTGGATCCTGACTCTGCCACTCACGAGCCGTGTGACGTTGGGCAATGAGTTACTCAAGGTGCCTTCTGCACCTCAGCTGCCCCCTCTGTGAATGGTGGTGATAATAGCGCCTGCCTCGTTCGTGCTGTTCGGTGTCTGGCGCCCCAGTGGCACTTACTCGCATCTCATAATTATTTCCATTAGTGCCGACGTGGGGCAGGTCCTCCCTGACCAATATTCGGATTCTGCTTCTGGAGCTGAGACTGACGGAGCAGGGGCCCTGCCAGCAGGGGCTGGGGAAGGGGCTCCGAGGCATGCGGCCTCTCCCCTTCCACCTGCGCCCCCCACAGCTGGGCATACCCCCCCCCCCCGGCAGGGGAGCGGCTGGCAGCTCCCCCGGAAGCCACTTCCCTCGGCTTCCTGCAAATCCACTGACAATTTTGTAAATTTGCTTAAGGATTAAATTAATAAGCTGCTCTTCCTTGGCTCCCACAGCTGCGCAGACCCGAGCTCCTGTGCTCTGGGAAGCGCCTTCTGAGGCTGCATATGGAGGATCCCACGTTCTGCTCAGCGGAGCTCCCAGGGCTGACCCCAGTGCTCTCTGGCTTAGCACGATATGTGTAAGCATGACAGAGGGGTGGGGGCCCTCTTACTGCCAGCTTGTGAGGTTCGTGCGTCCATCTCTGGGTGCTGTCTTCCTCTCTCACAGCAGGGTTCTTGACCTCAGAACTCTGTCTCCCCCATCAGACCGGGGGCTCCTCCAGGGCAGGGTCTGTGTCTCCCCCATCAGACAGCACTCCCTCAGGGACTGTGTCTGCTTCCCAGCGTGGGGGTTTAAGGCCCAGAATCCCCCCACCCCACGTACTTCTAAATGGGGAAGTATCTCTGGGGGGCAGAGGGAAGGGGGCTGGCAGGACCCTGAGACCACCCTGCTCTGGTCATCCCTGCCCATGGCAACAATCCCAGTTCTATTCTGGAGCTGGGCAGGATCTTGGGGGCTGAGTGCGGGGGATGTTCTGTGCATGCTGCTCTTCCTGGATCCCTTAGGGCTGGCAGGTGCAGAGGGAACACCGGGGGTAGAACGGGGGTAGAGGGACACCCCAGAGTTGACAGGAGCCTGCCACAGTCTTAAGACGGCTCCTGAGTGATGCCAGAAACCCCCGGAATGGGGGAGTGTGTGTGGCTCTGTGATCCACTCCCCTGACCCTGCCAGGTCTGGGCTGTCTCTAGGTCCCCGGCCTGCCTGCTCCCTCACCCCAGCCTGGCTGGGCACCCCCAGGAGGTGGAAGCTCTGGGAGCCTGGGCTGGGATGGAAGGGCCCCACCTTGGGCTGAGGCCATGGCTCCCCCAGGACTGTTTCATCTTCGCTGTCTCGTCTTCTGCTCCTTCTGCCACTTGTCACCAGATGAACTTCCTGTCGAGTAATTGGAGCTGGAGAAACGGCTGCATCCATCCAGCCACTGTGCTCAGAGGCTTTGATTAAGGGTCAGCAGGTTAACTCGTTGCCATTCAGCATGCAGGGGGGTGGGAGGCACCTCCTGACCCGTCTTCTCCCTCAGCCGGTGGCTCAGCCAGGAGAGCAGCAAATGAGACATCTGGAGGCTCCGGGAGGCCAGAGAAGAGGGGAAGTGGGGCCCAGAGCCCTCCATCGGTCACTAAGTCCCTCTGCCTCCACTCCGTCCCTGCACACCAGGGGCATCCCAGCCCCTCCCTGGAACCTCAAGCTCCAAGACACGCACAGGTACCAGGTACCAGGTACCAGGGCTGACCTTTCTACAGAAGTTCTGCCGGGGGGCCTCAAGCCTGTGTCTTCATACTTCCAAGGACGGGGAGCTCACTACCTATCCCTGTGGCTCGTTCATTGCAGAGTGGGACAGTTCTGCCTGTTAGAAAGTTCTTATGTCAAATTGAAATCTGTCTTCTGATAAAATCCACTCCCTGGCCTGGTTCTGGCCTTTGGGGATGTGCAGAATAAGGCATACCTCTCTCCGTGACTAGCCTTCAGGTATTCTAAGCAGAGCCATTTCTTCTCCTTTGGAGGGCATCCTCCTTTCTCTCTGCTGTCCAGGTGCTTCACCTCGTTTCTTGGCCTCCTCTAGACACTTCTGTAGCACCCAGCCAAAAGACCTGGGTCCCTGCTCTGCCATGTAACAGCATTATGCTCATGGACATAGCACTTTGCTTCTCTGAGGTTCAGCTTTCAGATCTTTAAAATGGGTACGGATTGAATGAGAATGAGTATGAAGTGCCTAGCACAGCGTCTGACACGGAGCAGGGCTTCAAGGCTTGATAATCTCTTCTCCCTTATCAAGAAAGAATACCCCTCCCTAACCCCCATCCTTGGACACAGAACACAACTAGCTGGGCCTGTCTGACCTGAATCCTGCCCACGTCTGAGCCAGGCTTCCCTCCATCCCTGTGCTATGGTCTAAAACTGGCCCCCGATGTTAAGAGAAGTTTGTCCTGACATTGAACTCCCTCCAGCTGCTGCAGCTGGGTGTCCCCATTCTCTGGGCCAGGCGTCTTGGAGAGTTTTCCAGGGATTGCTAATTGGCCACCTTCTCCTTCCCCACTCTCAGCTCCTCCTCTTGCCCTGGGGAGTCCCTGGCTGCCACCCTGGGTTCCGCAGGCACAGGGGCACACCGCTGCGGTACTGTTTCAAGGAGAAGGTTTTAATTATCCCTGGAGACACAGCTGAATTACAGACCCCATGGGCTCATGGCACACACTGTTTATGCTCTGCCTTAAGTAATTGTATCCTTGGTGAATTATGCAGTCTTATGGAAAAATACAAGTTTAGCAGTGGACCCAGAGATGCTAAAGATGTCTCAACTGCCTCCCGGCCTGCGTGCCAGGAGCTGCATGCACTGGTCAGCAGCAGCGGCTTGGGCAGTGCTTAGGTGTTTCCAGAGCTCTCTCACACATCTACCGTCTTCCCCTCTGTCAGACACTCATCTGCCCATTTCATTGCTTGATTCTTGCTGATGTATTAATTTGGGGTTTCCCCTCCTCAAAGCAGGTCCCAAGAGAAAGGTTGTTTAGTGCACACCCCTTTGCTGCAACTCCCATCCAGAGGCAACGTCTATTTTCCACCCCCCTTGGATCTGGGCTGCCCCTGTGACTTGTTTTGTCGTCTGAGATCCGGGGCATGGGTGCAAGAGGCTCGCGGCTTTCTCCTTTGCCACCCTGGGGCCCTGTCGGCAGCTGGTCTAGCTACCGCAGGTAAGAAGCCATGAGGAGGAGGCTGAAGTGTTGCCCAAGCAACGGCACCACCTGCCCATACGTAGGAGAGGCCGGCTTTGACCTTCCAGCTCAGGGGACCTTCCAACTGAATGCAGCCACCTGTAGCGAGACGGGGCGAAACCTCAGAGGAACTACCCAGCCAATCTGCAGAATCAGGGGAAATCAGAAATCATGGCTGTTTCAAGCTATTCTGGGGTGTCTGCTGTGCAGCAACAGTGCCTGAAATGCACTGAGACAAGCATTTGGGTACAGGCAGAGTATTTGGGAGGTGACCCCAGGGAGCACTGGGAGGGAATGGGGCAGTGAGACTAGATGGGGACAAAGCCAGGCAGGAGTGTTAGTGAGGGAGGGTTATCTCCGTGGGCAGCTGGGCTCAGTCTCCTGGGCTCTCCCCGAGACGCTGTCCAGCGTGACTCAGATTGGTCCACGGAGGGGCAAGGACCTGAGGGATTTATCCCACAGTCGCAGGCCTCATCAGTGGAGGGCTGTGAGCTCCCCGGCACTTTGACTTGCCCTGTGCATGAACTGGCACACTCCCAGGGCCAGAGGATGCCCACTGCAGGCTGAGGCACAAGAAACTGCTGGCCCGTCTTTCTGCAGGTGACCTCCGGGACTGGCCGCATGTGCTTCAGCCTATCAGAATGTCCCGAGCACCCATCGTGTACCCAGCTCCTTCAGGACAAGCTCATCAGTCCTCTGGAGGCTCATAGGTGGGTGAAAGAGGCGAACAAGCTGGACCAGAAATTCTCCAAGGGGGCACTGCCATCCCTTAGGGACAGCTTTGTGAACAAGTAGGTGGCATTTTTGATGTTGCAATTAGTACAGGGGATGCTGCTGGCATTTAGTGGGTGTGGCCAAGGGTGCTAAATGTCCTTCAAGTGCAGGGGACGATCCCATGCAATGAAGCATCATCTGTCATCCTCCATATATCCCGGTCGACGTTCAAGTAGGAGAAAAAATATGTTTATAATTATTTGAGCCTGGAACCTAACTCTGTTTTATGCATAAACATAAAGTGGCATGAATTTACTATTCACTGAATTTTCCAGGAATACAACCACCGTGTAAATTGAAGAAAGATTGTTCCGTTGGAAGAGTTACCAAGAGTTATTCATCATTTTCGGAAAATCACACTTCCAACAGCAACGCCCTTTGTGGCAGTTGAGTCCCAGAAACAGCCGCCGAGCGTCAGGCTGCATCTGAGGCCGAGGCCCTTGTGGTGATCCAGTGTGTGGTACAAACCTGACTTCACTGCCTCTTCTAGTGTAGATGAACTTGAGCACGTATGTATTGAAATACATATTTTGTTGTAAATGCTCTTCATTTCACTTTTCTTTTATATTGAAGTTTGGGCATTATGGTGACTTATTTTCCAACGATGTGTCTAGGTGGGTTATACTACATATGAATTTCATTTCGGGATCATAAAGGAGCCATTACAAATTATTTGTTATAAAAGAGGGACCCTGTCTGATAGTGCTGAGAACATATTGAGCATTTCAAGCCAGCAGTGTGGTTCGCTGCTGTGCAGGTGTGAATAAGGGACTTTGGGAGCCTGGAGGAGAGACTCGCTCTGCCTAGTGATGGTGGGGCTGGGCAGGGCAGGGTCAGGGAAGGCTCCGCAGGGAAAGTGACACGTGAGCAGGTCCCAGAGAATGAATCCTTGGAGCTTCCCTAATCCCCAAAATGGTTCTAGACCGGGGACAGGACAGGAGCTCAGTGAGATCTTGGTAAATGTTGGCTGCATGAATATTCACATTCCTATTCATTTATGCTGTTTCACAAATGAGCAAATTGCAAATTGAAGCTCAGGGA
The DNA here is from genome assembly GCA_963575035.1 of Avahi laniger. NCBI lineage: Eukaryota > Metazoa > Chordata > Mammalia > Primates > Indriidae > Avahi > Avahi laniger. Next base: position 12,641 of record CAUYSK010042382.1, on the reverse strand, counting down.
GGTTAAATGACTCGCCAAGTTTACTCAGCTATTAAATTACAGAGCTCATCACGTATTTGCTCAGCAAACATGATGATGGTGATGATGATGATGGTGGTGATGATGATGGTGATGATGATGGTGATGGTGATGATGGTGTTGGTGATGATGGAGATGATGATAATGGTGGTGGTGATGGTGATGATGATGATGATGGTGATGATGGTGATGATGATGGTGGTGGTGATGATGATGATGATGATGGTGATGATGGTGATGATGATGGTGGTGGTGATGATGGTGATGATGATGGTGGTGATGATGATGATGATGATGATGGTGATGATGATGGTGATGCTGATGATCATGATGGTGGTGGTGATGGTGATGATGATGGTGGTGGTGATGATGGTGATGATGATGGTGGTGGTGATGATGATGATGATGATGGTGATGATGGTGATGATGATGGTGGTGGTGATGATGATGATGATGATGATGGTGATGATGATGGTGATCATGATGATGATCATGATGGCGGTGGTGATGGTGATGATGATGGTGGTGGTGAGGGTGGTGATGGTGGTGATGATGGTGGTGGTGATGATGATGATGATGGTGATAATGATGATGGTGATCGTGATGATGATCATGATGGTGGTGGTGATGGTGATGATGATGGTGGTGGTGATGGTGGTGATGATGGTGGTGGTGACGGTGATGATGACGGTGGTGGTGAAGGTGATGGTGAGAGGATTAAATGAGTCAGTATATGTAAAGAGCAGTGTCTGGCATGGGAAGGGTTATATAATCAGGAGCAATAATAATCATGGTGATGATAATGATGATGATGATGGTGATGGCTATGATAATGGTGATGATGATGATGGTGATGGTGATGATGATGATGATGATGGGGATAGTGATGTGAAACTTACCACATATGAAACATTATTATAGGCACTACCAGTCAACATATATTGACTGAGCATCTACGAGGTGTCAGTATTGTGGATAGAAGACAGAACAAGACAGACATATTCATGCAAGAGAAAAAATAAGCGCATAAACCAGAATTTCTCACCGTTGGCACTACTGACACTTTGGACCAGATAATTTTTTGCAGTGGGGCTGCTCTGTGCATTTGAGGATGTTTAGCAGTATCCTTGGCCTCCACCCACTAGATGCCAGTAGCACTCCCCCTGTCCAGGTGTGACAACCAAAAATGTCTCCAGATATTGCCAAATGTCCCCTGAGGGGTAAAAATCACCTGGTTGAGAACCACTGATATAAACAAACAAATAAATATTATTAGGTACTATTAAGTGTTATGGAGAAGATAAACTTGGGGTAGTAAGGTGGGCAGTGACCAGGAGTATGTGCTGCCTTGGCTGTGGTAGTCAGGGAGGGCCTCTCTGAGGAGGTGGCATTTGAGACAATGTCTGAATGATGAGAAGGGGCAGACATGCAATAATCTGAGGGAGGAGTTTCCTTCCCCATCATCACCATCATCATCATCATCATCAACACCGCCATCACCATCACCACTATCACCATCACCATAATCCCCATGATCATCACCATCACCGTAATTATTATTGCTCCTGATTATATAACCCTTCCCATGCCAGACACTGCTCTTTCCATATATTGACTCATTTAACCCTCTCAACCACCTTCTGAGGTAGGTGTGATTATTTACAGATGGGGAAGCTGAGATACAGGAACGGCAAGAGCAGAGTTCTTGGGCTTGTTTTCGGGGCCAAATGAAGGTGAGTGTGGCTGAAGCACAGGAAACATGGGGGAGGGTGGCGGGAGATGGGGGGGGCGAGGGAGCCAGATCACGCCAGGTCTTGTGGATCATGCGTAGTGGGTGCCGTGGCGGGCCGCCCTCTTCCCCCAGCAGCTGAGAGCACTCAGCTGAGTCCCCCTCTAGAATTGCCGTCAGCTGAAGAGGGCCACCTGGTGCAACCAGGGTCATACCTTATTCCTGGGAGAAGGCAGCCCACATCGATGACAGGTTGATGCAGGAGTGCAGACTTGACCTCCTTGCCTGGGACAACTCTGAAGGGCCATCCCTGCTGCAGAGCCCCGTGGGATCGGCTGAGGCCTCTGTTGCAGCTGCATCGCGGCTCAGCATTTCCCTCCCAGTCCTGCTCCGTTCCTTCCCCACAGGCATGACGCTGAGAGCACGCTCCCGTGAACTTCCTACACACTGTTTTCCATCTCAGAGTCTTTCCAGGGAACATGATCTGTGACACCACGGTACAGTATTTGGTTTTATTCTGGTTGTGGCGGAAGCCATTGGAAAACGTAAGTGGGGCACGGTGACCTGGCCGCTGCATGAAGCCACAAGCCTGGCAGCGGAAGGCCAGCAGAGGACAGATGTGATAGAGCAGGTGAGAGGGCAGGGTGGGGCCGCAGCGTGGGGACGGTGACAAACAGTCTCGGGAGGCGAGCCAACAGGACTGACTATGGTGGAATGGAAAAAGAAACCAAGGGTAATTCTTCGGGTATTTGAGCCACTGGTGGGTGGAGGTGCTACTTCCTGAGACAGGGAAGGCTGGTAGGGAGAGGGAGCAGTGGATTTGGAGGGGAAATCAAAGGCGCTTTTTGGGCTTGTTGAATCTGAGATGTCCCAGATATAAACAGGCAGGTGGGTAAACGAGTTTGCAGGCTAAAGGCCTGGTCGGAGCTGGAGATACAAATTTGAAGGTGATCTGCACACGGATGACAGGTCGAGCAATCCGAGCGGGCAAGGTCCGTGGAGAGAGAGGGTTGATGCAGAGGGTGGGGAGCCGGGGTACTCCACGATTTAGGCGGAGAAGTCTTGGGGAGGAGTCGGAGAAGGAGTGGCCCCGAAGGAGGAGGAAAAACTAGGTGAGCACGTTGCCCAGGAAGAAGAGAAGCGACAGTTTCAAGAGGGCGACAGGGGGCAGACGTGAGGAGTACTCCGAGAGACTGAGCAAGGTGAGGAGACAGAAGTTCTTGGTGGCTCGATGACAAAAGTCCTCTCCGTGGTGATGAAGGGGCCCTGGCTCTGCCTCTTGGCCCTCTCTCTGCCTGTCTTCTCTTAAGTGTTCCCTACCCAGCGTGGGCTCACTCCCCGCTCCCTCCTCTGCTCCCTACCAAGGGCTAGACAGCCTGGGGTCCTCTTCAACAGCTCTGGAATCCTGGGGCCCAGTCTCTTTGGTTTTAGGACGGAAGAGAAATGGGGGAGGGTTTTTGGGAGCAGGTTTCTGAGTCCCAGGGGTCCAGAGTCCCCCCAGGCTTGATGGGGGACCTTCTGTCCAGACTCCAACCCACCCCCCATGTCTCTTAATCCCCAGGGCTGGAGCCAATTTGACGGACTCTATTTCCCTCCTGCACAGACGGGCCTCTGGGTGCAGAGGGCTTCAGGTGCACATGAGGGCGGTGGGGGTCGGTCGCCCCAGCCTCCCGCCTCTCAGAGGCTCAGAGCCTCTCTGACCTCAAGCCGTCTCCTCATTTCAGGGCTGGAGGAAAAGGCTCATCCAAGCAGTGTGACGCATACCATGAGACACAGCTTTTCTCCCGACCTGGAATTGGAGGCTGCTCTGTCCTCCAGCCCTGTTTCCTGTGCCTCTGGCTCGGGGCGGCTGAGGATACGAGGTGCATAGAGTCCTACCCCGTCAACACCACCCTCATCTGATGGGACAGGAATCGTGTCACCAATGTTTATTGTTCCATACTTCAGCTCCAGGAGGTGGGCTTTATTATGCCCATTTCATAGCTGAGGAAACTGAGGCCCAGAGAGGTGAACTGACTTTTCCAAGGCCATATTAGGAATAAGCAAAAGAGGTGTGTTTAGAAACAGCCCCCCCCCATTCCAAATTCGATGCTCTCTCTGCTGCATGGAGCCTTGATCTCCTAATCCAGCCATTCGAGGCGTCTGGAAATCCAGGAAGTTCCTCTCTGCTCTGTTTCCAGGTATCTTGAGGGAGAAGGCATGTTTGGGAGCAGAGCTTGCCATGGGGGAAGGGAGGTGGGGGCAGGCAGGGACTGGAGAAGCTTTCAGCCTGGGTGCCACATTCTCAGGGTCAGCTCATGACATTATCTCCAAATGAGGTTATGTCTCCTGTCTCAGTGCTGCCCTGTTGGCCTCAAAAGAGACAGTTCATCCTATAACACTAAACTTGGTTCTGTTATCAGACCACACCATCTGTAGCATATTATGAATTAATTAAAAATAAACCTGTAATTATCTTGTTAATAGAGCAATTATATTGCATTGTAATTTTTGTGTTAAAGCATTAAATTGTTAAATGTTAAGATGTAATATATACCACAATTTTCGTAAGCCAATTTTGGCAAAACCTTCATTGTTTTACCACACTGACAGCCTCGCACAATGAAAGTGGCTTCTGAGGGACCCCCTGGTCACAGGATCTGTGCTCAAGCCCGGTCGGAATGCCGGGCTGGAGAAGGAAGCAGGCTCCGCATTTATTACCCAGGGTTCCCTTCAATTACTTTTTCCTTGCAAAGAGCTGCCCTTCACCTGAGCCTGGAAGTCCACAGGCTTTCAAAGAACCAGCGAAATTAAAGCAGAAAGAAATTGGAAAAGAGGACAGAGCCCCGACTCTGCAGTTTCTCCTGTGGGCCTTGGTCTGGGGCCAGAGGTCAGCCTGGTGGGAACATGTAGTCAGTTGGTGGAAGACATGGGCTTGCGGGGCAGGGGCACCAGTGTGTGTGTGTGTTTGCGCGTGCACACACGCTTGTGAGAGAAGGGCACCCAGGCAGGAGTGGCTGAGATGGGGAGGAAGGCGAGAACATGCGTTCGGGCAGCCAGCACCCAGAGCAATTATTCCTGCCCCAAGTTGACCCAGCATTTGCATAAAGACATTAAAGCCCTCCTTTATGCTGCTCTTCGAGGCCACGCTGCAACCATCTCCAGTCTTGTCTCCCTCTGGAGGGTGCTTTACCCCAGGAAGAATGGAGCTGGCATGGCCCTCACCCTCTCCCAACTCCTATCTCCAAAGAAACAGAGAACTCGGTGGAAAAACAGCTTTATCTGAAGGCCAGAGCTCTACGCTGGTGGAGCTGGAAGGGCCCCAGGCCACCATCTCGCCACAGCCCTCCTGCCCCCATTTTACAGATGAGGAAACTGAGGCTGAGTAGCTCGATGACTCTATCTGGCATCTCTGCCTGCTCCATCCTGTCAGTGTCTTTGGGGAGTGGATGGGGTGAGGATGGGTTGGGTGGGCTGGAAGCTGAGGGCATTTGTTTTCTTGGATTTCTGGGTCTCAGAAGCAAAGGTTGTGGGTGGGCTGCATGTTATTCCACATCCTTACCCCAAAACCTGTTTCCTGTGTTCTGCTGCGCTGCGGGCTGGCCCTCAGGAAAACTGAAATAGTGCAGTGACTGGAAGTGACCTCAGAGAGCATCTTCAGCCCACTCCCCACCGTCCCCTCCTGTCTGCTCCACTTTATTTTCAGAGGAGGAAACTGGGGCCCAAGAGAGGCAGTGACTTGCCCAAGGTCACACAGTAGGTCCCCTGGAACCCAGGCGCGCAGGGTCCTAGTCTGCACTCAGGCAACTTCTGTCTGTCTCCACCTGGCACTTTACCTGCCGAGGGTGATGAGTTCTGCCAGCAGCTTCTGCCGCGGCCTCTGCAGTCCCTGCCTCCCTTGTCCCGCACGCCTGGCTCAGCCTCCCATCCGCCTACATCAACTCCTCGCCTGTCTTTTGAAAAAAAAAAAAAAAAAATGGCTCCCAAGGTGCCACCTAAGCCCCAGGTACAATGGTAAGATCCACTGTACGGCGCTTGCAGTTCATGGGGTGCCCCGGCGGCCACATTCTCAATGAGTTTCCCTAAAGATGCCGCCGTGTGGCAAGCATTGTCATTGTTCCCATTTAACCAGAAAATGTAGGGGCAGTGATAAGACATCCCCTGAGAGTATTTTCAGGCCTGGAGAGATTTAGCCCACTGGCTCTGGAGCTGAACTGCCTGGATCTGGGTCCAGGTTCTGCCATGTCCTGGCTGTGTGTCCCTGGGCCAGTCACTTAACTTCTGGAGACCTTCCTGTCAAGGGGAGATACTGAGTGTTGTCAGTACCTCGGGGTTAGATGACTTGGTTCATTTCCCGTGCACAGGAGGGCCTGGGAAAGAGCAAACCTCAATAAAGTTAACCATCATCTTGGTGATTGTTTTGGGGACCCCTCTGCCTGCCGTACTGCCGGGGTGGCACTTTCTATTCCTGGGGATGGGTTATTATTATGTTAATTTGCACCTGAGATCCTCAGAGTCCCATTTTGCACCAATGCGAAGGGGCTGTGGGAGGTGACCAGGCAACTCCTTGTACTTCTTGTTGGACCAGATTCTGCCGTCTACGGTGTGAACCTGGCAAAGCTGCTTCCGGAGTCTCAGTTTCTTCTGTCTGCGAGGTGGAGAGACCTCGCGGTGCTGTTGCGAGGGTCCAGTGAGAGAACCTGCGTGCAATGTCAGTACCGGTAATGGTATTTATGGGATGGTCGCCGACTGGCAGTGATCTGTCTGAAGGGAAAAGAGTGGTCGCCATGGGAGGGCTTCCTGGAGGAGGCGGATCTGAGCTCCCAGGCCCCATGCAGGGCTCCCACATTGAGAAAGCGCTGGCCCCAGTGGTCCCTGGCTCCTCTGAGCTTGCAGCCCTCCAAAGCCAGCAGGGCTGGAGGGGAACCAAATATAGCGGAGTCTTAGAGCCTTAAAACCTAGCTAACTAGGTAACATTTCCTTCTAAGTAAGTACTTCTGTTTCTCAGAAGGAGGGACGCCAGAGCCTTGCGAACAGTTCATGGTGTGTCGGCCATGCTTCCTTCCTCCTTCGCCTCCTCCCTCCCTCCCCTTCCTCCTCCCTTTCCTTCTCCCTCCTCCTCCATCTAAGGCTCAGCCCAGGGCCATGTGGGACTGGGCCTAGGGGAGGTGGAAAAGGCCCAGGAAGCCGAGTCCTCCTCCAGGAGCACCGTGGAAGCTGCTGCGCCCCCTCCCCTGCTTCTCCTTCTCATTCATTCATTCGTCCCCTCATTCACTGAGCCCTTCTCTGGCTCATTTCCTCGCTCAGCCGTTTGTCCATCCCTCCTCCCATCGGCCCCTCAGCACTCACTGACCACCTGCCAGGTGTCAGCCTGAGTTCGGCTCCTGGGGTGGCGTCAGTGAGCCCACAGGTGCACTTGCAGGTCACAGCTGCTGCTTGTTCGTAGTCCCTGGGGACCCGCACATCAGCTTTTAGGCAGGCAGTCTGGGGTCAAGGCCAGCCTGATGCCCACGCATGAGCTCTTTCCACCACACCATGCTCTTCCCTGTGATTCTGCCCCTGTGGTGCTGTTGGATTGCTCTAGCCATGCCCTACCCCATGCCCTGCTCTGGCCTGCTGCGGCATGTACTGGCTGTCCTGATAGCCTCCCCCTTACTCACCCCTACCTTCCCTATGCTGTCCTCGGTGTGGCTGCCAGATTATTTTTCCAGTCTGACTGCCACCGCCCTGCTCAAAAACCTTCAATGGCTCCCCATTACTTGCCAAATAAAGCCCAAACTTTTAATCTTGGCATTCAAGGTCCTCAAAATGCTGTCCCTGATCGACTTCTCTTATCTCTGTCTGTTCCCATTCATGCACACTGCCCCTCAGATGAATGGGTCCATCTCCTCATACTAACACATCATTGGATTTCCCACCATGAGATGTTTGCTTACACATTTCCCCCTGCCTGTCATGTCACCATGTCATGGCCACACCATGTCCACAGGTTCAAATCCTACCTGTATCGAAGGTCATGTTTAAGTGCCACTTGCTCCATGACTCTTTCCCAGGTCCTGCCCCTCCCCTGGCTGGAGTCATCTACCCTTCCTCTGGGCTCCCAAAGCACTTTACTTGAGCCTTAATTAGGAACCTCACACTTTGCTGCACGGTTATGAACAGACATGTCTTATTCCCCCTTCTAGACTGGGAGTTCCTTGATGGTGGGCTCCATGGTTTGGCCATTTCTGCATCCCTAGAGCCCATGCACAAAGCCATACATGTAGTGGGTACTTGGTCATCTCAGTGCTCTTAGTCTCCCACTGCCTGGAGGTGCTCCTAGCCAAGAAGGCAGCCTGGAGGCTGCGATGGGCCCTGGCCTTGGAGGTCCTGGCCTTCCAAATCCTAGGGAAGGCTCTGATTGTTCCAGCATGGTCACATGACCACCTGTGTGCAGCTGAGGGGCTGGTGGCCCTAACTCCAGGCAGACAGAATTAGGCTGCAGACCCCAGCTGATGTACTTAACTGCTCCGACCTCAGTTTCCCCATCTGTATGAATGCAGATATTGATGAGCTGTTGAGAAGTTAGTGTGGGATAATGCATGTCAGCCCCTAAACACAGCACCTGCCACTCTCCGTAAATGTGAGTCCTTGTTATCAGTTCTAGTCCCAACATGACCAGCTCTGCAGCCTTGGCAGATAAATGCACTTTCTTGAGACTTGACTTTCTTGATTTTCTCACCTGCAAATTGGGAATAACAACCCCTGCTGGCACAGCTTGTGAAATTATTGAGGGGATTAAATGAGCTCATAGAGTTGTGTGTGTGTGTGAGTCAATGGCCGTGAATGGCAGAGTCCCAGCCTGACTAAGTGTCATGAAGAAATGGGAAATCCATTGACTCATACAACACAGTCGTGGGAAGGTCAGAGCCGGTGGAGCTGGGTACCCACTTTTCCTCTCTCATCTCTGTCTCTTCATACATGACTTCATGTTTGCCAGTGAGAAAGGCTGGAGCCAAGTTCACAGGCAGCTCTACCCACTCTCTGGCCTCACGACTGAACATGCCCCAGAGAGAAAAATCCTAGGGAAGGCTCTGATTGGCCCAGCATGGTCACATGACCACCTGTGCAGTAGGAGGGGCAGAAATAGTTCTCTAAGGACAGGGGGAGCTGTTTGCTACCAGATGAAGGGGACAGAGTATTGGGCCAACAGGTGGAAAGGATGTCCCCTCCAGGTGTGAGGGCACTTCATTCCTCCACTCTTATGCATCTAGCACTGTGGCGGGCACTGAGAAAATAAAGGTGGATAAAGCAATCATTGTCCAGGTGGGGCATGGCCTTGTGCATGGGCTACCAGGGATGCAGAGACGGCATCCTGTAGTCTGGAGAGGGAGTTCTGTGAAGTGACATCTGCTTTTCAGATATAAGGCGGCAGCACTGCTATTCTTAGTGTTTTCGACATACAGTGTTTATGGGGACCTCTGGGAGTTGGGGGAGATGAGAAAGAGGGCAGTGGAGATCAGAGAGGAGATCACAGAGCGAGATCACTGAACCGCTGGTAACAGGCACGTTCTGCACATACTTTCTCACGTCATCTGCACGGGAGCCTTTGCAGAGTGGGAATTACGACCTGCATTTTTGAGGCGAGGAAAGGGATGCCTGAAGAGGTGAAGTGGCTCCCGGAGGTCACGTGGCTAGCGATTGGCCGTGCTGGGACTCGAACCCAGGGCTGCCCCAGCTGCATCTCGCGCCTTTTGCTCAGTCCCATGGAGTGCCAGGGAGAGGTTGGCCAGTCCTGGCCCTAGAAGCAAGTCTTTCCCCCTCCTTGGAAGGAACCTGGGCTTGCTTAGGCAGAGCTTGGGGCCTGGCGGCTGGAGATCAAGTGTGGAATGAATAAGTGGCCAACGGAGAGATTAATTGAGGAGGCAGGATTGAAAGGAAAAGACTGTTGCAGGGGTGTGTGTGGGAGATCCTACACTCCCCTTCCTCCCCTGCCTCTCTCTTTCTCCCTTCAACCCAACTCCAAGTGGCAGATTTATTAGTTTTAATTAACAGCCTAAATGCTGGGAAAACGTCCAAATTCCAGCTCTCGGCATCACTGGGTTTCCACAGGAAGAGGAGCGAGGGTGACGATGCCAGGAATAGTAATGAGCGGGGGTGGGGCTGCAGGAGAGACCACCCTCCCTGCCTGGGCCCGGCCTGGGCACCCCCACCCCTCCCCTGGCCCCACCCTGCCCCTCCCTGGCTGGAGCCAGAAGCTGGGCTGGCCTTGGGGAAGGGGCAGGCCCAGCCCCATGTGAGGTCAGGGGGTTGGGAGTGCTTGGCCCTGGTCACAGCTCTGCTGTTGTGTGACCTTGGCCAAGCCCCTTGACTTCTCTGGGGTTATTATGAAATTCATCTGCAAGATGATCTGAAGCCCTCTGAGAGTCCTGGCAGCTCTGACTTGTGATTCAAACTTTTTCCAAATCTTCTCACTGCCCTGCTTTCCTGACTCCTCCTCCTACAGGGAAACTCCTTGGATTCCTCCTCTGGACTGGGCCTTCCTCCAGTTTGGAAGGAGCGCGTCACCTCCGGCTCAGGTGTAATGCCTTTGCTTGAAATCCTCCTGCGTGAGGTCTGCCAGTCTGCGCTCGACCCTGGCCCCGTGAGTCCTTGTTGGGCAGGGTCTCAGGCAAGTCTGTGCCTGTTTCCTCATTGCACGTGCGGTGACAGTGACTGCTTTCTGGGTGTGTGGGGGACGGGAGGGGGAGGTGGTGGAGATTTGGTGAGATGATGCCAGGCACATCCATTAACCTGGAACCCACCCATGACCACGCAAGGCCGGGAGCCACCCTGAGCCCCTTTCCCTTTGGGGACCGCTGGCCGAGGTTGGTTTCAAGGGAGCTCTGTAGATTCCAATTCTACCCCTGGCCCCGCGGTACGAGCCCCACATCCTCAGCTTGGCTCTCTCTTCACGCTGCGCTGAGATCATGCAAAATTATTCAGCTAAAATCATTCAGCAGGAAAGGCGACATGAGCAAACACGGTTTGCTGCTGAGAAGCCGTGGCCTTCACTGAGGCTGGGCAGCAGCAGCCCGGCACGGCTGGGAGGCTGGCTTGTTCCAGCGTTTTCTGGAGATGGAAAGTGCAGGCCCCCACTGGCTCCTCTCCTCTGGCATGTGCTCAGCAGTGGGACCCCGGAGCCAAACGGCCAAGAGGTCCCACCTTGGGGCCAGGCCTTGCTGAGTTCTTCAGCTGGGACGCCAGGACTCCCTGAACCCCAGCTCCACCAGGCTGGAGCCCTGGGGATGAGGGAAGGAGTTTGGAGCTCACAGCCGTGGCTCCTGGGCTCAGAGAAGCAGGTTCCCTTCTGGGCTCTGGAGGAGACAGAGGAGGGATGAGGGTCGAAGGTGGGAGGGCGGGCAGGGGAGAAGGAGGAGGGCAGGGGGAGGAGACTGGGGAACATTGCCCAGGAGGCCCGGCTAGGCATCTCTGGGTGATGTGACTTGCTTGTAGGGTGCTTACTCCGAATGCGTGTTTCTCTCCCCACCTCCACCTGGAATGCCGTGGGGAGCCCAGACGGAGGGTCCCTTGGCTACAAATGTGTTGACCCCCTCGCCCCTCCCTTCTTCCAGCCAACCTTCCGTCCGCCCGTCCACTCATCCAACATTAACAGAGTTCACACTCCACAGCAGGCTCTTTGCAAGGGATAAAGAAGTGAATAGCAAGTTGCTTGAATTCTTAAAAAGTCAAGCTGCTCCCGCACCAAAGCTGCTCTTTCCCATCTTGGAGTTGAGCTACACCATTTCCTTGGCCCTCCCCTGAAACCTCGCCCACCTCCTGGCCCCAGCCCACCCTCATTCTTCCTTCCCATTCATTTCGCCTTTGTCTACACTGCCTTCCTCTGCTAACGGATCCACCCTCCAGTCAGCAGCCCAGGCACCCCCAGCCGGGGCAGGAGGGGCCGATCTCAGGAGGAGGTTGACTTCCTGTCTTGAATCCGTGCTGGGGTTGCGTGTGGAATGAACCGGGAGAGCTCCGCAGTCCCACAGGCCTGCTCTGAGCCTTCCTGGTGGCGCGACTTTGGACAGGTTGCTTAAACTCCGAGCTTCGGTGTCCTCCTTTGGAAAACGGAGGTGTTAGTGTTTCTTCCAACTGCGTGAGGAGGCTGATGAAACTGGATGATGAATGCCAAGTGCCTCCGCGGTGCTTGGCGCACAGTAGGGGCTTGGGAAATGCCTGCTCCACCGACCCACCCTCCCCTCCTCCTCCCCAGTGCCAGGCTGCGGGGCCGGGAGGGGTGCAGGTGACCAGGGGTCCCAAAGTCACCTCAGATCTCGAGATGTGACAGCAGGAGAAACTCTATTTGGCTTCTGGAGAAATGCTCAAAACGAGACAATACGCTCCCTGGTGGGCTGGGGGTGAGCCCAGAGGACTGAGTAGCTCCCACGGCTCCCCACAGATCTCTAGCAAGAACACCCCAAAACTCATCTCCAAGGCAGGCAGAAGGAGACCTCTCCTAGTCGCAGCAGGTGGGTGTGGTGGGAGGACACCCCTCCCAGGAACGAGGAGGAAGGAAACACCAGCCCAGGAAGGGGTGTCCAGGTACCCTCTGGCCCCTGCCCTTTGCCCCTGTGCATGCATCTCCCCCAGCAGAATTTTCTTCCTGCTGGTTTGGGAGGCTAGACTGTTTGGGCTAAAGGGGTCTGGCCCTTTGTAGATGAGGAAACCGAGGCCCCTGGAGGGGGTAGAACTGGAAGCCGTGTCTCTTGCCTTCCTTTTCGGGGGTCTTTAGTCTCCCGAATTCCCAGATGCTGGGGCTCAGTATAGGATAAAGAAAGGGGTCTCCCAGGATGGTTGAGATGTGGTCTCCTCGTGCAGGGAGGGAGGAGCTGGCATTGGAATGGGACGTGTAGGTGGCTTCGGGCACATTGGCAACACCCTGTTTTCTGGGACT
>CAUYSK010042381.1:0-37201 GCA_963575035.1 Avahi laniger | reverse complement strand
AACAATGGTGATATAGCACCTCTTGTAAACTCCTGGATAGAGCTGGAACGCATTCTACTAAGTGAAGTATCCCAAGAATGGAAAGACAAGCACCACATGTACTCATCATCAAATTGGTATTAACTGATCAACACATAAGTGTACATATAAGAATAACATTTATTGGATGTCAGGCGGGGGGAGGAGGGAGGAGGGGATGGGTATATACATATACAAAGAGTGCAATGCGCACCACTCGAAGGATGGACATATTTGAAACTCGGACTTAGGGGGGGTGGGGGAGCAAGGACAACATACGTAACCTAAACATCTGTACCCCCATAATATGCTGAAATAAAAAAAACAAAAACAAAAACAAAAACACCTTGATGGAGGGGCAAGCAGCACATGCAGTTTATGATGTCATAGCAATAACCATCATGTGTTCCATAGTTTCATAATTTGGAAACCACTTTCGTAGTCACTAACTCATTTGGTAAGCTGTGGAGAAGGCCATTCTCCCTTCCATCCTCAGCTGTCACTTGCTGCTCTGTTAAAGTCTATTAAGAAGCAACATTTGAAACGTCTCTGTTTACATTGTTTATAATATTCATGGAAGCTAAATACCCACCATGTCCACATTCTCTGTAGGCAAGGACTACCACAGGATTCTGCTGAGAGAGCTGGGCCAGACACCAAAGGCCCAGCCATGCACAGGATATAAAAGAAGAATTGCCTAGATGCTAGCATCCTTGCCTTCTAGAGATCCCTAAATACAGAATTCTGCCTCTGCCAGACCATTCACCCTCACCCAATGCACAGCAGTCCCCCTCAGCCTGTCCCAGTGTCATTTCTAGTCCAGAAAAGAGGAAATAATGCAGAATTCACAGGTCATCGTTTCATTATTTTGGTCTGGACATCAAAGAACCAGCAGTATGATGATGATGGAAAAGTTATTTATCATCTCCGAAGCTTGATTTGTCCATTCTTAAAATAGGAAGGGTAAAACTCCTACCTAGTCTTCAGATATTTGGAGATGATAAACAAAATACTGCAATGGAGTATTTTAGGTTTTAAGGTGAATTACTTTGAACTCCTTGGAAAGATCACATTAAGTCTAAAAGATTTTAACTGGCTCAAAGTTAGATATCTTTGATCACTTAAAAGTTTTGCTAGAAATCAAACACAATAACTCAAGTAAAAGATAGGGAGAATTTAAGAGTTGGTATTGGGGAAGAGAAGGAAATTTGGCAAGGGAAGTGACAATCAACAGCAGGGAGGGATATGAGATAGGAAGAGGAAGACATGAAAATTTGAAACTGAAGAATCAAAATTGTGTTACTGGGAAAGAAAGAGGAAGTACAAGCATACCTCAAAGATATCACAAGTTGGGTTCCAGACCCACTGCAATAAAGCAAATATTGCAATAAAGTGAGTCATGAATTTTTGTTTCCCAGTGCATAAACATAAAAGTTATGTTTATACTATATTGTAGTCTATTAAATGTGCAATAGTATTATGTCTAAAAAAACAATGTATATACCTTAAGATTAAAATACTTTATTGCTAAAAATGCTAATGATCATCTGAGTCTTCAGTGAGTCATAATCCTTTTGCTGGTGGAGGGTCTTGTCTCCATGTTGATGGCTGCTGACTGATCAGGGTGGTGGTTGCTGAAGGTTGGGGTGGCTGTGGCAATTTCTTAAAAGAAGCCAACAGTGAAGTTTGCCACACCAATTGACTGTTTATTTCCCGAAAGATTTCTCTGTAGCATGCCATGCTGTTTGAAAGCACTTTACCCACAGTAGAACTTCTTTCAAAATTGGAGTCAATCCTCTCAAAACCTGCTGCTGTTTTATCAACTAAGTTTGTGAAATATTCTAAATCCTTTGTTGTCATTGGAACAATGTTCATAGCATCTTCACAAGGAGTAAATTCCATCTCGAGAAATCACTTTCTTTGTTCATTCATAAGAAGCAACTCCTCGTCTGTTCAAGTTTGATCATGAGATTGCAGCAATTCAGTCACATCTTCAAGCTCCACTTATAATTTTAGTTCCCTTCCTATTTCTACCACATCTGCAGCTACTTCCTTCACTGAAGTCTTGAACACTTCGAAGTCATCCGTGAGAGCTGGAAGCAACTTCTTCCAAACTGTTTGTGCTGACATTTTGACCTCCTCCCAGAATCACAAATATTCTTAATGGTATCTGGAATGGTGAATTCTTTCCAGAAGGTTTTCAATTGACTTTGCCCAGATCCATCAGAGGAATCACTATCTATGGCAGCTATCACCTTATGAAAAGTATTTCTTAAATAATAAGACTTGAAAGTTGATATTACTCCTTGATCCATGGGCTACAGAATGTATGTTGTATTAACAAGCATGAAAACAACATTAATCTCCTTGCAATCTCCATCAGAGCTCTTGGGTAACCAAGTGCACTGTGAATGAGCAATAACATTTTGAAAGAAGCCTTTTTTTCTGAACAATAGGGCTCAACAGTGGGCTTAAAATATTCAGTAAACCATGCTATAAACAGATGTGCTGTCATCTAGTCTTTGTTGTTCCATTTATAGAGCACAGGCAGAGTAGAGTTAGCATAATACTTAAGTGCCCTAGGAATTTCAGAATGGTCAATGAGCATTGGCTTCAACTTAAAGTCATTAGCTGCATTAGCCCCTAACAAGAGAATCAGCCTGTCCTTTCTTTTTCTTTCTTTCTTTTTTTTTATTTCAGAATATTATGGGGTACAGATGTTTAGGTTAAGCCTTGAAACCATGCATTGATTTCTCTTACCTAGCTACAAAAGTCCTAGATGGCATCTTCTTCCAATAGAAAGCTGTTTTGTCTACATTGAAAATCTGTTGTCAACATAGCCACCTTCATCAGTGATCTTAGCTAATCTTCTGGGTAACTTGCTGCAGCTTCTACATCAGCACTTGCTACTTCACCTTGTACTTTTATGTTATGAAAATGGCTTCTTTCTTTAAACCTGATGAACCAGCCTCTGCTAGCTTCAAACTTTTCTTCTGCAGCTTCCTCACCTCTCTCAGCCCTCACGGAATTCAAGAGAATTATGGCTTTGTTCTGGATTAGGCTTTGGCTTAGGGGAACGTTGTGGCTAGTTTGATCTTTTATCTACTAGAACTTTTTCCCTATGAGCCATAAGGCTGTTTCACTTTCTTATCATGTGTTCATGGGAGAAGCACTTTTAATTTCCTTCTAGAACTTTCCCTTTACATTCACAGCTTGGATAACTGTTTGGAGCAAGAGGCCTAGCTTTTGTCCTATCTTGGCTTTTGACATGCCTTCCTCACTAAGCTTAATCGTTTCTAGCTTTTGATTTAAAGTGAAAGATGTGCCACTCTTCCTTTCACTTGAACACTTAGGGGCCATTGTAGAGTTATTAATTGGCCTAATTTCAATATTGCCCTGTCTCAGGGAACAGGGAGGCTGGAGGAGAGTGAGAGAGTCAGGAGAAAGGCCAATCAGTGAAGCAGTCAGAACACACATAGCATTTATCAACTAAGTTTGCCATCTTATATTTGTGGCACTCCAAAACAATTATAATAGCAACATCAAAGATGACTGAACACAGATCACCATAACAGATATAATCATAATGAAAAAGTTTGAAACATTAAGAGAATTACCAAAAGGTGACAGAGAGACACAAAGTAAGCACATGCTGCTGGAAAAATGGAGCCAACAGACTTGCTTGACACAGGGTTGCCACAAACCTTCAATTTGTAAAAAACACAATATCCGAAAAGTTCAATAAAGCAAAGCACAATAAAATGAGGTATGCCTGTATAAACAGAAACTGTCAAGTGATGTTTTCCCAAACTAGAATTAAAAGATTACATAAGGAAATTGTGGGGGTGTGTGTGCATGCGCGCGCGTGTGTGTGTGTGTGAAACAGGGTCTAGCTCTGCTGCCCAGGCTGAAGTGCAGTGGCATGATCACAGCTCTATGTGGAAGAACTGAGAAACAATTAAGAACACATTATAAAGGACGTGATACTTACATATGTGAAATAAATTTAAATGGTAAATTCCAACAAAGGCAATGCTGCACCTGAGTGTTAAAATCTTTTAACCATAGTGAGTTTGGCAGTGGTTCTATATGGGGATATGATTTATATGCAAGAACTATTTGAGTGAGTCTCATCTAGATTCAAGATAACAAGATCCACATGGAATATAGCAATGAAGCCAAAGGAAGGAAAGTACAAAGGAATCATCATGATCCTTTTTCAGATACAGCCCTTCTTTACCCCTATCTCCTTACATTGCTGCTCCTCTCGCCCTTCAAAGCTAACCTGCTAATAAGCCAACTGGTTACCCACAGAGTGTATAACTTACTTACATCTGGTTTAAGGTCCTACCCTTCAGGAAGTTACATGTGTCAGAGGCAAGGAAGCTGAGCTACAATTCTAGTGGATTTGCTCTGCTTGGGTTGATCTATACTGACTCCAGCCACTCCTTTTCTACGGAAGATACTGAAGGCAGTAAGAGGAAATTATTTCTTTAGTTTGCTCATCCCTGAGATCCAAAGGGAAAAGAATGACAGCAGCAAATTGTTGCAAGCGCTGGGCAACCAAACCAAATACCATGGGATGATGTGTGTGCATATGTATATGTATGTATGCATGCATGTATATACATACGCACTAGTATAGCTAGTGGCTGTGGTTCAGTTAAACACTATGAGTCAGGTCTGGAGCAGCCAATCACTTTTTATCTCCCAGGTTCCTTCTAGAAATTTGGTCTTTACTTCTAAGTGAGAAACCTGGAAAAGGCTCCACTGGTCATCCTCCTCCTGGGAGAAAGACCAAATTAACTTTCCATCTTTCAGTGAAATTCAAGGACAGTGAGCAATTCTGTTCACTTAACCTTGTCAGAGAGTTTACCATAAATTAATTTATGGTGAAACAACCCCAAGGCATTAGGGCCCCTACAGACATAGGCACAGCCTGCCTCAACCTTGTGAGAACAACCTCATAAAGAACAATTGTCACATTTTCTAATCAAGCACTCCCATGGCTCTAGTCAGGCCTAGAACCTGGTGCTAGAGGCAATTCTTACATTCTTATGAGTATGACTCTTGGGATAGAAGTAGAAGGGAGAATGTGTGTTTCATGGTGAGTAATGAGGGAGGGAGAAAAAAGGACTGTTGACAAACAGGTGAGTACTGCCTGACCTGTCTCCTCTCCTTACTGTCTATTAGACTAAAGAGGTGGTCTGGTGTTCACGGTCCAGTCTCTTATAGAATTAGAAAATCATCATCACCCATACATTCCCTGTGAGTGAGAGGGGAAGCTAATGGTCAGTCAGTACCTAGGGAACGTAGCAGAGACTGTTAACAGCCACCAAATCTACTAGGTATGCCTCTGCATACCCCAGTCTCCCTTGCAGTTAGATTAGGGCTAGGTGATTAGTTCCTGCCAATGAAATGTGTGCAGAAGTCTCTGGGATGAGGTAATTAAGGCATGTGGGCTTACAGCTCTCTTTTTCTTTGCCATGGTGTCCCTGGAGGTCATGTGTTTCAGATAGCATTGCTACAAGATAGAAGAAGGCCAACCAGTCTGTATCAAACATTATGTGAGCAACAAATAAACCTATGTTGTTTATTTGTTACTGCATCAGAGTCTAGCCTATCCTGACTAATACAGGAGCCTAAGCAGTGGTCCATGTAGAATGCCAGAGACTTTAGTGCAAGAAATTAAGCTAGTCACACCCATGATGCATAGTTCCTTTTAGAGATACAAACTCTACCAGGATGATCAGATTTCATGTTTCCCAAGACTCTCCTTCACAAAACGCTGTCTGTGAAGGAGGATGGTTCACCATGAAATAGTATAATAACTTCAAGTGTAGAAGCCATCTCTCCCAAGGACACACATATCCAAATATCATGAAGAATCCAAAATTCACTGAGTAGCTCATAAAATCTATTCTAAATACCCATCACTTCCTTCTGCTACTTCCCATTTTACTGATAGCACTAGACACAAATGCTGGCTTATAATAAGTCTCTGTAATATACAGAATTTCCTCATATATTTAGGTTCCATAAAAATCAAACAAAGAAAAACAAAAAAGGGACACAAGTAAGTTTCTCCCCATCAAAGCTTTCTCACAGTGGCACGTGCTGTAGTCTTAGCTACTTGAGAGACTGAAGAGGGAGAATCCCTTGAGACCAGGAGTTCAAGTCCAGCCTCAGCAACACAGTAAGACCCTGTCTAAAAAAAAATCTCAATTTCTTGTGAGCCCTGGGTCAACACACTTTTTTTTCCTTTAATTATTATGGGTACATAATAGTTGTATATCCTTATAGGGTACATGTCATGTTTTGATACAGGCATACAAAACATAGATTCGTCCATGCATGGATTCATCAAAGCAGGGCAATTGGGGTATCCACCACTTCAGGCATTTATCATTTCTTTGTGTTAGTAACATTCCAGTTCCACTCTTTTTAGTTATTTTAAAGTATACCCTAACTTACTGTTGACATAACTATAAGTTATAACATTGTTATGTTATCAAATACTGTTCATTCTAGTTTAACTATTTAACTATATATTTGCACCCATGAACCATTTCCACTTTATCCCCCACTCCCCACTACCCTTCCCAGCCTTTGGTAACCATCATTCTACTCTCTGTCTCCATGAGATTAATTTCAACACACTTTTAAAGTTTAGAATAGGAAGAGGAGGAACATCCCTCACTCATTGTCTCCAAAACGTCCAAAGTTAGGCTCTGGATCCCTCTCAGTTAGCCAGCAAGACCAGCATAAGATAGGAGGCATAACACTTTCAACCTTGAAGCAAAGGGGCTGGGGACAACTTTAGCTTGGCACTCTTCACAAAAGATGGAAGACTTCTTGGCTATTTCACTATAAACAGTTCAAAGCCCTACCCTTCAGAGCATCTTCTTACTGAGATGACAGGGTCCTTATATATGACTGCTTATTTATTGCAAATGACCAAACCATGTCTTTAAAAACATTTCTTCCAAAAGCAGGTCACATTACCAATGAAAGTTTGAGAACTTATATACACAGAGAAATATTTTTCCTTGGTATAGAGACTTGATAGAAATTTCGATGTATTCAAACCCTAAAGAAACTGCTGAGAAGGCCTGTCCGGTGATTAGGGACTGCACAAAAGCCATGGCCTGGGCCCTGTATAGAAGCTTGCCCCTTATTTCACAGCTGGAATCTGGTTCTGTTGGGAGGAGACAGTCAGAGAAGTCCTTACATCTCTGACCCCAAAGGCCTCTTCTGAGCATTGCCCAACACTCCTGTTATACAACATGCAAAATAAATAATCAACCTTAAAAGTCAGGCAGCCAAAGCTCTACTCAAATAATAAGCCCTTTTACAAATTGCTTATCATCTGCCAAAATCAGCTCCAGAGGAACACCAGGAACTCAAAATTCTATTGTTCTCATTAACTACTTGGGAGAACTAGACAAACTTCAATGGCTTTATTAGTTTTCTGAGAGAAAGAACATAAAGGGTTTCATCTACCTGCATCCTGTCCTTGAGCTCAATAATTTAAATGTGGCTCCAGTCCCATCACCTCTAAGAGGCCCTTATTAAAAGAGTGAGCTAGAAAGGGGCCTTGGGTTTTTCTTTGAAAATATGCCACTCTCTACTTCCTTCCTGTTTGATTGTTGGGGTAAGGAAGGGAAGAATCTAAATGCCAACCTTTTCAGAAAATTCAATGGGAGGGAGGGAGAGGGCAGGTCAGGGGCATGTGAAATGCAGTCTTCTGCCTATGAGGGCCCTCTGGCTTAACTACAAAAGGAAAGAGGATCTTTGCCCAAGGAAAACTACTCAAAACCATGTCTGGTACACTTGGGAAGGCCTAATGGTTGGCCCAGAACAGTTTCTCTGGGATTCAAAATACAGGATGGGGCCTCTTGTTGAGTGGTCTTAATAAGAAAATCTGATAGGAGAAGTCTGTTATGAAACTCATTTCTGACGAACCACAAAAGGGATTCTGATGTGTATTTGATATTATTAATAATACCCCAAGACTGTCAACTCACAGATGCAAAGTTCAGGATATCCCTCCTCTACAAAACCTTACCACCCTGCCTATTCCCCTCCCTGTTCCCTCCTGTTAAATTGGTCCATTCCTCTGCTAGGCTCCCTACATATTGACTCATTCGCACTTGTTTCCTTCACTAGCTTATGGGCTTTCTGAGGACAAGAACCAAGCCTTATTCATCTCTGCAGCCCTATTGTCTAGCACGGTTCCTGGAACATCATAGGTGTTCATTAAATCATGTAATTGGTGATAAGGTTAATAACACTTATAGTTAACATCTGATTCTTCAGTAACTCTGTATTTAATGTCCTATATTTTTCCTCATTTTCCAGATGAGAGACTGAAGCACTGAGAGGTTAAATATCATGCTAATCTCGTCCAGCTAATAAGTCACAAAGCAACGATATGAACTAGGCAATCAGGCTCTAGAACCTTCATTCTTAACTACTACACAGAGTGGTACACAGAAATGAGTGATCTCATAAATGGCCTATACGCATATGAAACCATTAAACACGAACTTAAACTGGTTTGACTTAGAAAACGGGTTTATTCACACAAAAATTGATTAAATACCTAGTACTCTGTGCCAAGCCCAGTGCTGAGCATTAGTGGTACAAAAATAAAAATGAGGTCTTATTCCTCAATGAGAAGAGAGACAAATACCAAAAGCTCACTGAGCACTTACTATGTGCTGGTATTGTAAGTACTTTGCATGTACTAATTTCTCTAATCTTTACATAACCACTATTAGAAAAACCCAGTAATATTGTTATTATTAAACCCTGATGAGACAAATGAGAAAGCGAGGCACAGGGAGGTTAAGCAACTTGCAAGAGCCACCATTTGAACGCAAGCAGCCTAGCTCCAGAGCCCATGCTCTGATCACAACACTCTACTGCCTCTTCGGTTTATAAAGCGCACACAATTCTAACATAATGTGATACATGCTAAGAGAGAGAAAGTGAAAAACTGCTATAGAAATGTAGAGAGGAAATGATGAATTTTGCCAAAAAGGGAGCTCAAAGAAGGCTCTTTGGAGCAGGTGACACATGAGTTGGGCCTTGAAGACATGGGAATAGGAAAGAAATTCAAACCAAAACACCACATGGAGACCAGGAAACCTTGTATGTGTTTTCAAAGCCATCACTACTAAAGCAAAAGCTAAGAAGCAAGCCCAGCACTATACTGTCTGCTGCTGCTGAGGCCATGTCTAACCAAGAAACAGGGAAATAATTAGTGGAACTGGCCGGGCGCAGTGGCTCACGCCTGTAATCCTAGCACTCTGGGAGGCCGAGGCGGGTGAATTGTTTGAGCTCAGGAGTTCGAGACCAGCCTGAGCAAGAGCGAGACCCCATCTCTACTAAAAAAAAATAGAAAGAAATTATCTGGACAGCTAAAAATATATAGAAAAAATTAGCCGGGCATGGTGGCACATGCCAGTAGTCCCAGTTACTTGGGAGGCTGAGGCAGGAGGATCACTTGAGCCCAGGAGTTAGAGGTTGCTGTGAGCTAGGCTGACGCCACGGCAGTCACTCTAGCCAGGGCAATAGAGTGAGACTCTGTCTCAAAAAAAAAAAAAAAATTAGTGGAACTGAGGCCTGAATGTTTGTCAGTTTTCCCACTTGGTTCAAATTCTGCCTGGGGTTTAGTCAGCCTCATAGTATCTGTAAGAATTTCTTTTTCTCTCCCTTCCATACAACAAATAATATTTCTGGAAGGGGACTCTCAAGCCAGACCCTCAAAAGTTGGCAAAGGAGGCTGGAATCGCCATGTGGGTGACAGGGACAGCTGGACTTCACAACCTCAGTTTTTTCCATACATGAAGAGACTACTTCTTCTGCTAACTGCAGAGGTGCTGAGTTCAGTTTTATTAAAGGGTATCCATGGGTTTCCTTAGAGTTCATTCTACTAAAATCCTCCTATGACATCCAGCTTCTGAGGATTACTGGGTACTACCCCAAGAAATGCACGAGGATAACTCCAACTCCCATGAGTACTCCTGGAGCAAACTTGAGATTATTTCTCCCATTCTAAATACCCTCTCTTAACCCCAGACGCCATTAGAGTTATTGCCTCATCTCTCTGCTCACCTGTATAATACAACTCTTCAAAAGATTTGCCTGTCTACAGTTTTATTTTCCCCTTTCTTTCTTGAATCTCTCTAATCAAGCTTTTGTCTACTGAAATAGCTTTTAGCAAAGCCACTAGTGACCTCTATGTTGCTAAATTCTATCAAGAATTCTCAGTCCTCATTTTACTTGGGGAACCAGAAGTATAACTCACAGTTGATCATTCTGTCTTTTTTTTTTTTTTTTTTTTGAGACAGAGTCTCGCTTTGTTGCCTGGGCTAGAGTGCCGTGGCATCAGCATAGTTCACAGCAACCTCAAACTCCGGGGCTCAAGCTATCCTTCTGTCTCAGCCTCCCGAGTAGCTGGGACTACAGGCATGTGCCACCATGCCTGGCTAATTTTTTATATATATATACTTTTAGTTGTCCAGATCATTTCTTTCTATTTTTTAGTAGAAACGGGGTCTCGCTCTTGCTCAGGCTGGTCTCGAACTCCTAACCGTGAGCAATCCACCCACCTCGGCCTCCCAGAGTGCTAGGATTACAGGCGTGAGTCACCGCGCCTGGCCCATTCCTCTTTCTTGAAACACCTTCTTCACTTGGCTTCCAGAATACTATTCTCTTCTAGTTTTCCTTCTACCTTCTGGCCACTGCTTCTTAGTCTCCATTGCTTGTTCCTCCTTGTTTTTCTAACTTCTTAAATGTTGGAATGTCCCAGGGCTTAGTCTTTAATCCTCTTCTCTTCTCTAACTACTCTCACTCCCTTGGTGATTTCATCTATATCATACTTTAAATACTACCTATCTGCCTATGACTCAAAAATTTTTATCTCCAGGCTGGGTCACTCCTCTGAACACCAGGCTCATACATCCCACAGCTTATTCAACAACTCCACTTAGATGTCTAACTGGCACCTCAAGTTCAATATATATAAAATTGAACTTCTGATATACTCCCCACCCTGTTCATCCCACAGTCTTTGCCATTACAGTTAGTGGCAAGTCCATCCTTCCAGCTGCTCAGGCCAAAAGCCTTAGCATCGTCTTGGACAGAGGTGCTGTGTTACATAACTCCAGGGAATACCAGTCACATTTTTAGTCAATGCTATTCATGTTATGCAATATGGTGAGCCTGTTTTCCTTGACTTCTTTCACATCCCACATCTGATCTTTCAGTAAATCCAGTTGGATCTACCTTCAAATTATATCCCAAATCGACCAACTTCTCCCCAATTCCACTATTCCCTCCCTGACCCCAGCGTGTCCCCTTATAATTTACTTTCCACAAAACAACCAGAACAATCCTTAAAAAATATAAGTCAGATCACACCATTCCTCTACTCAAAATTCCTCATTGCTTCCCATCTCACTCAAAATCCTTACAATGGCTTACAAGACCCTGTATTATTTTTTCTCACATTTATTGCTATCTATAGACTATGTATTTTATTTATTTATCTCACTTATTGTCTGCTGCCCATATATGAATATAAGCTCTCTGAGGTCAGGGACTTGGCCTGTTTTATTCACAGATGAAGCCTAATGAACTATAACAATAACTGACATAAAGTACACACTCACTGTGTATTTGTAGATGGAATGAATGAAGTAGATTGGGGAGGGGGAAATCTTGACACATGGGGCAGAATCATACCAAAACACAATATGACAAGTGAAATAGCATTTGAGTAGCCAGCTAGTGCTGGGACCATGTCAAGTCCCAGAAGATGTTCAGTTTCTACTTCCTACTGTTTGTTTTTCCATTGTTTTGACATTTTATCTGAGGAAGTCTCCATTCTTTTCTCTCCTAAAGAAAAAGAAAATGACCTATAGAGTATAGTAAGCAGCTCCCCCTGGTGGAAACAACTCCATCGAAGCAATGGAATAGAAAATCACAGGCTGGTGCTTGAAGTTACAAAGGAGATCACTGGGGACAAAGGAAGTGACTCCAACATTTCACAGGAAAAATCCTTGATAGAAACAAGGGGAACTAAAGATTAGATTCAAAGCACTTGGGAGAATGTCTCAATTTATTTTACTGTTAAACTTCTTTTGCTTCTGACGATGAAGAAAAAAATGATTCATTTAAAGTTGAACATCATGTACGTACCCTCAAGGAATTTAAAATCTGGCAAAGAATATGAATCATGAATACAAATAAGTACAAAGCAATAAATATGACTTTGAATGAATGAATGTGGGCCAAATAAGAGGAATAAACTAAGAGCTATGACTCACCCAGGAAAGAGAAGGATTACTTTAGGCTGAGGAAATCCAGGAAGACATCTTGAAGTGGGTGGCTCTTGAGCTGAACATTGAAAGACAAATAAAATTTTAGTTAGAGAATATTCCATGCAAAGACCTAAATGTAGGAAGGGCACATCATGTGAAATCCCAAGCAAACCAGTGGAGCTTTGTAAACATCACAATTTAGGTGACAACACAGAACCTGAAATCCTCTTTGAAAAGAGCAGAGAATGATTAGCAAGACAAAGGTCCTTGGTAAAGGTAAACACAGGAAGGAAGCAAAGAAAGCCCCTTTCCTTGTTTTCTCTTGCGTGAGAGGAACACTACCTAAAATCTATGGGGGAAAAAAAGAAAACACAAACTCCATGATAAACAGTCCAGCTTATATAATAGAGAATTCCGAATCCATAATATCTAATGAAAACACTTAAAGGCATGCAGGATCTATTCTGTTCTATATTTTCTTTGAAGGTAATGCCCAGAGAACCTCCTTTTCAAATGGGGTCATTATCCCTTTCATTCCCTTCCATGCAATGTCCTTCCCATGAAAATGTCAAAATGCATCCTGAATCCATCCACCACTCTCCATCTCAACTACCACCACCTTGGGCCAAGCCACCCTCATTTCTCCCCTGGTCTAGTGCAACAGCCTCTTGACTGGTCTCCCCACTTACACCCTGGCCCCTCTATAAGCCACACTGCACACAGCAGTCAGATCACCCAGTTATAGTTGGGGGGAAATTAAATAATTCACATTTTATTTTCAACTTTTCATTTAGAAATAATTGTAGACTTACCAAAAAAGTTGCAAAAATAGTACGAAGAATCCCCATATAGCATTCATCCAGATCCCCAAATGTTAACACCTTAACCACTGTACAGTATTAGACATCAAGTAATAATATCCATGTAATACTATAATCTAATCTACAGACCACATTCAACTTTCTCCAGTTGTCCCACCAATGTCCTTTTTCTAGCCCAGAATCACACATTTCCTTAGGCTCCTTTAATTTGGAACAGTTTTTTTTTTTTTTTTTGAAAAATACTGACCAAGTCCAATTTTGGTTTTGTCTGATGGTTCATCACAACTACATTCAGGTTATGTGTTCTGGCAAGAATACTACAGACGCGATGGTGTGTTCTTAGTGCGTCATATCAGGAGGTCAGTTTGTCCCATTAATAGTGATGTTAACTTTCATCACTTGGTTAAGGTGTTGTCTGCCAAGTTTCTCTAGAGTAAAGTTACTGTTTTGTCCTTTGTAATTAATAAGCATTTTGTGGATATTGTGATCATTCTTGCCTGAAATAGTTATTATTGTGGTAATTGCCAAATGATAAGTTTCTATTTCCTTTATTCTTTCTACATTAATGAATTAGAATTCTACTGTAAACAAGTGTTTTTCCTTCTTCCTCGTTTATTTATTCAGTTCTTTTTTTTTTGAGTTCTCTGAGTTTCTTTGAGCAATTCTTAGATTGGACTGGCTTGAGTATCATATTGGATTTGCTAATTAACAGAATTGGATCCAATTAGAGGCCTCATGTAGGTTTCTTTTTTTCCTTTTTTTAATTTCAGAATATTATGTGGGTACAAACATTTTGGTTACAAGTAATGTCTTTGTCTCACCCAAGCCAGGGCTAGAGGCATGCCCTTCCCCCATATAGTGCGCTCCGTCTTCATTAGTTGTGAGTTTACCCACCCCTACCCCCCCACCTGATCGCCATCCAATGAGTATTACTACCATGTGAGCACCTTAGCGTTGCTCAGTTAGTACCAATTTGATGGCGAGTACATGTGGTGCTTATTTTTCCATTCTTGTGATACCTCACTTCAAAGGATGGGCTCCGGCTCTATCCAGGATAAAATAGTTATTTCTTTATATTAGTATGGACTCAGAGATTCTTATTTTATTCTGTGGATTATAATCCATTACTATCATTAATTTTGTTGCTTAAATTGTCCCAGATTTCACCCTTTCAAGTTGACTCCTGTGTCCTTTTGACATGTTCCCATTATTCCATAAGCACTTTCTTACTTTCTGGCAGAAGATATTCCAAGATCATCTTATACCATCCCTGCCCCAGCCCTGCAATCAGCTGTTTCTCCAAGGAGCCCCATTTCCTTTTATTTGGAGAATGGCATTTTAAAACCAAGATCTGAGTACTAGGTGTGCTCATTGGTATTGGGGTATCCTTGCTCCTAAGCTTTTTTGGCAGACAGAGCCAGGAACTATATCTATATACACATCTGTATCTGTTTCTTGGAGGGAGTAGGTGTGTGTGTGCATGCACTCATATAAAACAATGTGTTCATACTGATACCTCTAATCACCACGAGGTTCATTCTAGTCTTCAGTCTTTTCTAATTTGTAACTCCTTCCTCTGACAGAGCAAAATATGGCTCTCCTTAGTCACAATACATTTACTTATTTCCTCTATACTAGAATATACATAGATCCAGAACTGCTAACCCATACCTCTGTGGAAAACAAACCTACTAATTAGAGTACAGTATTTATGTACAGTTAGTTTTGCCTTTAACCTTAGAACAGTGATTCTGAAGTGTGGTCCCTGGACCAGCAGCATCAACATCACTTGGGAACTTGTTAGAAATGCAAATTCTTGGGCCCCACCTCAGAGCTATCAAATTGGAAATTCTGGTGGTGGGGATTGTCTATCTGAGTTCTAACAAGCCTTCTAGGTAACTCCAATGCACCCTGAAGTTTGATAACCATTATCTTAGAGTACATAGTCAAAATACTGTTTTCCAAATTTACTTAGTGTATGAGTTGGGGATGCCATAACAAAATACCACAAATGACGATTTAAACAACAGATATTTATTTCTCACAGTTCTGGAGGCAGGATGTCCAAGACCAAGGTGTTGGCAGGGCTGGTTTCTGGTGAGGACTCTCTCCTTGGCTTGCAGATAGCTGTCTTCTTGCTGTGTCCTCACATGGCCTTTTCTCTGTGCATATACTCCTGGTGTTTCTTTCTCTTCTTATAAGGACATCAGTCCTATCAAATTAGGACCCTACCCTTTTTTTTACCCCCTTTAACCTTAATTACCTCCTTAAAGGCCTTACTTACCTCCAAATACAGTCATATTGGGGCTTAGGGCTTCAACATACAGACTGAGGGGGGCACAATTCAGTCCATAATACCTAGGTTATTTTCTCCCACCCCTTCATTGTGGTTGTTACTCATCCGTAATAGTTAAATTTCTCTGTTTTTAGTTTGTATTCCATTTTGAGTCCTCCTTTGTCCATATTAATTTTTTAGAAGTGAAACATTAACACGGTTCTAAAAATCAGAACTATATACAAAAAGATATACTCAAAAAAGTGTCGCTTTCCAACTCCTTTTCCTGCATTCCCATTCCCCCATCTTTTCTACCCCTATAAATGATTAATCTCATCAGTTTTGGGTTTATATTTCCACACAGGGAGTATTGATTTTCTATGGCTCCTGTAACAAATTACAAAAAAGTTAGTGGCTTAAGACATCACAGATGTAATACATTACAATTCTGAAGGTCAGAAGTCTGAAATGGGTCTCACGGGGCTAAAGTCAAGGCATCAGTCAGCAGGGCTGCGTTCCTTCTGGAGGCTCCAGGGGAGAATGTTTCTTTGTATTTTCCAGCCTCTAGGAACTGCTTATATTCCTTGGGTTATGGCCCCTTCTTCCATCTTCTAGATGGCAGCGTAGCATCTTCAAACCTCTCTCTAGTTATGACCCTGCTTCCATCATCTCATCTCCTCCCTCTTATAAGGACAATTGTGATTATGCTGGGCCCACCTGGATATCCAGAATATTCTTCCCATCTCAAGATCCTTAAACTTAACCACATATGCAAAGTCCTTTTGTCATATAAGGTAACATATTCTCAGGTACCAGGGTATTAGGACATGGACATCCTGGGGGCAATTCTTTTGTCTACCACACAGATTTTTTTCAATTAAAAATATTCACTTTTTAAAGAACAGAGTGACAGACCATGTCACTGCCCTTCTTAAAATCATTAAATGGCTTCCTTCTGCTCTTAGAATGAGTCCAACCTTTGTACCCTTCTAGCCTACCTTGTCTCCTTCCATCCTTGAACATGCCAAATCCTTTCTGACTTCAGGGCCTTTACAATTATTATTTCCTGTATAGAATATTCTTTCTCCATTTCTTCTCTTGGTTGGCTCATTCTTACAGTCTCATCTCAAATGTCACTTCTTAAAAGAAGCTATCCCTGGTCACCAGATATGTAACAGCTTTCCTCAATTACTCTAATTTAGCCTATTTCTTTCCTTTATCACTTACCAGTCTGTAATATATTCTTATGCATCAGCTTATTTATTGACCCATCTTTCCCAGGAGAATGTAATCTCCATGAGGGCAGAGACTGTGTATATTCTGCTGTATCCCTAGTATCTAGCACAGTATCTGGCACAGAGTAGGCATTCAATAAGTGTTGACAAAATAAATGTAATGTTAGTCTGGGTGGGCAACATAGAGTAAGCGTGTTGCTGGTCTAAAGAGTGTAAACAAAACAATCCCACATTACGTTCTGCTGATGCAGACTTTCGCAATGCCCAATACAATCCAAACAACTTCCTACATGTAATTCATTCACTCATTCAACAAATACTTACTAAATAGCTAATACATGCTCATTTAATCCTCACAAAACCCCTATGAATTAGCTATTATCATTTCCATCTTACAGAGGAGAAAATTGAAGTTCAGATAATTAGCATGGCCAAGGAGACAAAGCTAGTAAACTACTATATGCTAGGTATTAGGCTAGGTTCAGGGGACATACCAAGGAACAAGTGAATATGGTCTTTGCCCTCTCCAGTGGAGAGACAGAATGAATCCAAGATTACTGGGCAGCGTGTTAAGTGTTATGATAGAGGGTAAGGAATCAGAGGAGGTTTCTAGTAAGAGGTGGCGCTTGAACTAAATTTGAAGGATAAGTATTAATAGATCTTAGCTGGATGAATGGAACACCAACTATCTAGTTAGTGATAGGGCTCACAGTGCAGCATTTACCTTGATGAATTTTCTCTGAATTTTCATGGTCTGGTCTTCACCTTAGCTTTGCAGCGTAAGAAATCCAATCTAGAGTCATCTGAAATTGGGAATATTGATATATGCTGATAAAGATAAGGCAAGAAAGAGGTTTATAAATCAGAACATCAATGAGAATGAGGTTCATAAATCAGAACATCAATTTGTTGATATAACACATTATAAGTGGGCATTTTCTTCCCATACACATACCTACTGAGACAGTTTTCTGGTGAATCTAGAATAGGGGTCCACAAACTTTTTCTTTAAAGGGCCAGAGAGTAAGTATTTGTGGCTCTGTGGGTCACATACGGTCTCTGTCGCAACTACTCAACTCTGCCATTGTAGGACAAAAATAGTGATAGACAATATGTAAGGAAATAAGTGTGGCTACGTCCCAATAAAACTTTATTTGC
This sequence comes from Avahi laniger, assembly GCA_963575035.1. Lineage (NCBI taxonomy): Eukaryota > Metazoa > Chordata > Mammalia > Primates > Indriidae > Avahi > Avahi laniger. The sequence continues at coordinate 19,362 of CAUYSK010042381.1, read as the reverse complement.
GAAAACAGATGGTGAGCCAGATTTGGTCAACAGGCCAGAGTTTGCTGACCCATGGCCTAAAATAAGAACAAGAGGAGCCAGCACTCCGGGAGGCTGAGGCAAGAGGATTACCTGACATCAGAAATTTGAGACTAGCCTGAGCAAGAGTGGGATCCCCGTCTCTACTAAAAAATAGAAAAAAAAAAAGAACAAGAGTAGTTGTTATATGATTCAAATGCTTAATTACATCAGGCTTTGGTGGCCCAATGTGTTCACCAATGCAACAGAGATACACCTACCACCAGTATCAGATTGGGCACATTCTCAGGTTGTGTCCCTCCTTTCCTGAGCAATGCTTAAGTGAACACTGCCAATGTTTGCCTCTCTGGTCCTTCTTTTTAAAAGCTGGCCACCCTACAAAATCCCATCCCATTTGAAAGCATTGGGTGTAAGAAAGCTCTACTTACCAGTGAGACTCTAAGGGAAATGCCAGTAGCATCAATTTATATTCTGTAGCTATTTTACAGCATGCCTTGATCCTTTGTTACCTGCGGTGGCAGAGGGGGGGACCCTCCATTCTTACCTGTGACAGATTTGATAACATGAATACTTACAAGCATTTAAGCTCCATGAAGAGATAGACTATTTTTAAAATTAGAAATAATGTTTTATTCTTAGAAAAGCAATATATGTTCATTGTATAAAATTAAAAAAGAAAAATAAGTAAATAGAAAAACTGTATTCCCAGCACACAGAAATCACCACTGTTAACAGCTTGGTGTATACCCTTCCAGATCTTTTTCTAAGTCTATATAACACATACATGCATTTTGTACCAAAATGACATAATACTGTACATGTTTTATAACTTATTTTTTTCAGTTAGTAACTTCCACCAGTCCATGTTAATAAGTTTTTTTTTTTTTAAGACAGAGTCTCACTCCGTTGTCCAGGCTAGAGTACCGTGGCGTCAGCCTAGCTCACAGCAACCTCAAACTCCTGGGCCAAGCGATCCTTTTGCCTTAGCCTTCCGAGTAGCTGGCACTATAGGTGCGTACCACCACGCCCAGCTAATTTCTTCTATTTTTAGTTGTCTGACTAATTTCTTTCTATTTTTAGTAGAGACAGAGTCTCACTCTTGTTCAGGCTGGTCTCAAACTCCTGACCTCAAGCAATCCTCCCACCTCGGCCTCCTAGAGTGCTAGGATTACAGGAGTGAGCCACTATGCCTGGCCTATAAGTTTTCATTTAATCTAATACCCATCCATATTCAAATTTCCCTAATTCCCTAATTCTCCAAGAAATGTCCTATAAAACTAGTTTGTTCAAAGGACCATGTATTATTCATTTCAGCTACAATCTCAGACCATACATTGCATCTTAAGTCTCTTTTCATTTAGAATAATATCCTTTTTCAAGACAGGAATTTTGTTTCCTGCTGTATCCCCCATGCCTTTAATAGTTCTTGGTGCATAATAGTAACTCGATAAATATTTTTATAATTGATTAATCAAATCTTCACTCTAGACTTTAATCAACCTATTACCCTTTATCTCCATTTTATAGATAATAAAAATAAAGACTAGAGAAGTGAAGAGACTGCCCAAGATCACACTGCAAGGACATGGCAATTGCTTTCCATTCCTCTTTTTATTCTATTACACTAAGAGTCAGCAAACTTTTCTGTGAAGGCCAGAGAGTTAATATTTCAGGATTTATGGACCAAGAAGTGAAATTGGGGATATTATGTAGGTATTTATATAATGAAAGAAAACAAATTTCTACAAATTTCTTATTAATGAAATTCAAACTATAATAATAATTGACTACAATGTTTTATAAAACAGGTCCACTAATAAAAAGAATGTAATAGAAGAATAACATTTTGCTTCACTGGTGTTGAAAGTTAGTGTTCCCTATCATCAAACCGGTTATAAATGTTCATCTGAAAAAAACATTCTTAGCTCACAGGTCATAGTTTGCCAGTCCCTATACTATACCATGCTGTTTGTTTGTGATTTTGCTTTTTTAAGAAAGTCTGAGTGAAAACAACATTCCTCTGAATTGACAGTTGCATTTGGGTGCTGGCTTATTGAAGCTTTATGATAGTAAAGTACCAATATGGAAAACAACTCCTCAGCCACATTTTAAAAATGCATATATTGTATTACTTCAGTTACTCCAGCACCCAACTGTTGAGTATATCTATCTTCTTCGATCTTGATTGACAGAGGGTAGGTTACACTGTGACTGTGCCTTTCATAATTAACCACATGTGAATATTCAGTAGGGCTGACCAATTTAAAAATCAGTGCAAGGATGGTAATTGTTTGGCCTATGTCAGGGCTTACTCATTTTCTCTCTCAAATAAAAATATGCTATGTAAAGATACAGAGGTAAATATCCAAAGAGTTAAAAGAATAGAAAATGGTTGCTTTTGTGGGCACAGGGAATGGGGAGGGAAGCGAAAGATTCCCTTTTTAAAAAAAAAAAAACAAATCTTATAGAACTATTTGACTTTTTTTTTTTTTCTGAGACAGAGTCTCACTCTGTTGCCCTGGCTAGAGTGAGTGTCGTGGCGTCAGCCTAGCTCACAGCAACCTCAGACTCCTGGGCTCAAGCAATCCTTCTGCCTCAGCCTCCCAAGTAGCTGGGACTACAGGCATGCGCTACCATGCCCGGCTAATTTTTTCTATATATTTTTAGCTGTCCAATTAATTTCTTTCTATTTTTGGTAGAGACGGGGTCTTGCTCTTGCTCAGGCTGGTCTCGAACTCCTGAGCTCAAACAATCCTCCTGACTCGGCCTCCCAGAGTGCTAGGATTACAGGCGTGAGCCACCGCACCCGGCCTTATTTGACTTTTTTAAAAAAACTACAGTTGATACATGTATAGTTTTGATGAAAATAAATCTAAGGAAAGCAGAGGCACATTAAGACTCCTTCTAGAAAAGGCTTCTTCAATACTTTCTTCCATCCCCTCCTCAAGCTGGGTTAAATGTCCCTCTTCTCTGCTCCCCACAGCATCCCATGCTCAACTCCATCAGACCACCTAACGCACTACACGGTAATCATCTATTTCTCTGTCTCCCTGAAGGAACCAGGAGCTCCTTGCAAGGAAGGAACATGTATTATTCATTTCAGCTCCTAATTTTTATAACATTAAAAAAGGCATTCATTTAAGTGAAATGAAACTAGCTAAACCAAATACAACCCCAAATCACTCAATCTAGGCAAATTAACATCACGCTGAGATACCAAGCAAAAAAGCACAAAAAAGCGTTGGTGAATATGTGGAGAAATTAGAATCCTCATACATTTACCATGGAAATAGAAAATGGTTCAGCCGCTTTGGAAAACAGTCTGGAAGTTCCTAAAAAAGTTAAACATACAGTTACTATATGATCCAGCAATTCCACTCCTAGGTATATATCAAAGAGAACTGAAAACACATGTCCACACAAAAACTCGTACATGAATGTTCATAGAATTATTCATAACAACGAAAAACTGGAAAAAGCTCAAATATTTATCAACTAATAAGTGGAAAACCAAAATTTGGTATATCCACACAATGGAATATTATTCAGGCAGAAAAAGGAATGGAACACTGACAATCTTACACCATGGATGAACCTTAAAAACATCATGCTAAGTGAAAGAAGCCGGACACAGAAGACCACATACTGTATGAGTCCATTCAGATAAAATATCCAGAAAAAGCAACTACATAGAGACAGAAAGCAGATATGTGGTTGCTTCAGGTTAAATGTGAGAGAGGAGATTAACCGCAAACAGGCTTAGGGGAATTTTAGTTGGGGAGAGGGGAGGTAGTAGAAATGTTCCACAACCGGATTGTAGGGATGGATAGCTGTATAACTCCATAAATTTATTTTAAAAAGTATATACTTAAAAGGAGTAAATTTGATGGTGTGTAACGTACAAGGCTGGGACAAGATTTCTCAATTACATTATTCAGTTTCTTTCTAAATTAGCTTTTTCCCCTAGATAGACTACCCCTATTAAGAATTGTGATGAAATTAAAAAAAAAAAAGAATTGTGGTGAATGACGGTTCTGAGACATTTTTGTTGGTTGGGGCTTGGTGTTGTGCTGCAGAAACATCATAGTCAGCATCTCTGTGAAATTTTAAGATGTCTTGAGGTGTACAATGTGTTTCAGTTGGGTGATCCCAGTGTGTAGGCTGGATACTGCCTGGTCTCTGCCAGTTTAAGTCTGCGTGTGCCTAAAGCCCCTAGTCCAAGCAAGAAACTATAGTCAGGAATATTCATTTCTTGAAACCGTTCACAACGGTTTCTGTGAAAATAAGTGATTGAATGATTGATTCGGCTTTTCTGGAGGGTAGGCAACTCGGCTAGTGCTTATCGCGCAGGGATGTCCTGCCAGATCAGCCAAGAGACACAAAGTCCACCCGCTTGACCCACTCCCCTGGGGTGCTCCAGGGGAAGGCACGTCTCTCCATGGCTGGTGCGGAGGTGGAACGGGATGTAATGGCAACTCTCCAAAGGCTGGGACAAAGTCCCTATATCTTTGCATTGCGGGAAGGGCGAAAACTGCCACAATGTCAGGGTGCGGTGTCTCCTCCCAGGGCCTCCTGGCGCCCGGGAAACTCACGCGGCTGCGCCCGGACTTCAGTCCCTTTCGCCGCTGCAGTCCCAACCGTCCGGCCCGCACGCAGTAAAAGGAGCAGGCGGTGGAGGAAGGAAAACAGCCCGAGCTAGTTCGGCCGCGCTTCACCGCTCCCTCCTGGCTGCGGTCCGGGGCTCCCTGGGCAGTCCCCGACGACCTTACGCGTGACACGTGACACGCTGGTCACGTGGCCGCCGCCCCCGGGCTACGCCATTGTACCGTTGCGCCCCCTGGTGACCGCAAGCGGCAAAGCCGGCACCGCGGGCCCCTGTGCAGGCGGACAAGCAGCGCGGTGTCGGCCTCTGGGGCGGAAATGGCTGCGCGGCTGGCACCCAGGAGGGCACCGCCGCAAGGAGGGAAGACGACCCAACCCCGAACTGGAGTGGGTGGAAGCTTGGACCCCTGCGAAGACAGAATGGCCAGATAATTACCTTGAACCTGGATCCCAGCTCCCTAGTGCAAAAACGGAACAGAATAAGACGATTTTAAGGGGTTCTTTTGTTGATGTTCCTAAAAACATGTTTTTGTAGCCACGGGATTGTGAGCTAATTGTTACCTCTCTGAGCTTCAGTCTCCTTTCTTTATAAAACAGGAATAATAAAAGAGCCTACTTCACAAGGCGTTTGTAAGGATTAAATGAAATAATCCAGCTGAAGGGTTTAGCAGACTGGCTAAAGCTAGCTGTCTAATTTGTTTCTCCAGGTTTAGCAAACACCTAAGGGTAGGTGTCATTGTTCCTTGGGACTCAGGGAAATAAAAGGATTTTGACACTATAAAATAAACACATGCCTAAGGTGAATTATGCATAAAAAATGTATATATATGAGAATTGAAACTGCCTATCCCCACACTCAGCCTGGACACGTGAGAAACAAAACCACATCTTAGTATCTACATAAACAGGACTTTGCTATTTGGCTGTCTTCATTTGCATTCCTTTTCCAGGACTCCACTGTGCAGGCAAATGGTTTCTTCATCATGAGAACTTTCCCAAGGTCCCATCAACCCTTCAATGGAAAGCATCAACAGTTTGCACCCTAAAATTCATTACCTCTCCTTAAAATCCTCCCCTTGCTGCTTCAACCAATCCTAGATTTTTGGTATCATGACCCTTAACCAATCCCGATCAAATCCTCGCATTGAAAGACCCACCACTTTAAACCAAACTTTGATTTCTCAATAAATTATGACCTTTCCTTTCCTCCCTGAAGCACCCCCAAAGCTTTGCAAGGTGATGTTCTCCCTTACCGAGGCTTTGCATATCACCAGATGCACTGGTGATATTTGGGGAGCCAGCATTTGACAGTTTTGAAAGCCCTACAGAGATCCAGCAGAGGCTGAGACCTCACCACCACAGCTCAAGACCTTCAACTTGGAAATGGTGTGATCCTCTCAGGCCACTTGAACCTCCTGCTTGGGGCTCTCTGACTGCAGTGGTGGTGTAGGTAGGTTTTACAACGGTTGGAGATACGATCTCTTTCCTTGAGCTCCCAGTTGCTGAGGATAATAATAGTCCTACAGCCCACACATCACCCCCTATGGGAGCCGTTCTTGGCCCCCTGGATTATAGGGCCCTCCTCTGTGTTCCGACTGTCCCCTGGATCACCCCATGGTTCTCACCACACTTATTTCATTCCCGATGAGCTACTGCTCATAATGGCAAGCGTAGTGGGGCAAGAGGTCCCTGCACTGTAATTGTGAGGTTGGCCAATGATGTGGCCAGGGCCTGGCCGATATTATGGTGATGTCTTCCTCTCTATCCTAGCCACCACGCCCATCACCTTCCAGCTAAGCTTGAGTTTTCACCATTCATTCAAATTTAATAGTGCACTCAAAAGAATTTTATCATTTTCTTCTCCTAAGCTGTTCAGATTTTGTATTAATGTCCCTCATTGTCTTATTTTAAGATATGTTCCTATCAATTCTTTTGCTTTTTCTAGGAAAACAATCATACTTAACTACAATTTATGATGGATATTTGTCAGCCAGTAATAACACAGTGTTTACTTGCTGTTATTTCATTGCTATATTTTCATATTTGCTCAGGTTTTACCCCCTTACTCCTCTTTTTTTTGACAATCTTTATTTTTTGCTCTTGAATTATTACATTTGTCATTAGAAAAAGAACAAAAACAATTTTATAAACACGTCATATGTAAAACTCTATAGAGAGTACAATCTCAATAAAGTAAATTATACATATATCTACATTCACAGAGTTGGAAAAAAGATTTAGGCCAGGCACAGTGGCTCACGCCTGTAATCCTAGCACTCTGGGAGGCCAAGGCAGGAGGATTGTTTGAGCTCAGGAGTTCGATACCAGCCTGAGCATGAGTGAGACCCTGTCTCTACTAAAAATAGAAAGAAATTAGCTGGACAACTAAAATTATATAGAAAAAATTAGCCGTGCATGGTGGCGTGTGCCTGTAGTCCCAGCTACTCGGGAAGCTGAGGCAGAAGAATTGCTTGAGCCCAGGAGTCTGAGGTTGCTTGTGAGCTAGGCTGATGCCACGGCACTCTAGCCCGGGCAACAGAGCAAGACTCTGTCTCAAAAAAAAAAAAAGACAAAGAAAAAAGATTTAAAAGTATGCCAAAATATTCAGTGTTTACCTATGATTTATTTTTGCTCTTTGTGTATATTTTATGATCATTTAAATACTAACTATATAAAATATTTTACATAGTTTTTTGACATTCTAAATATTCTACTTTTATAACAACCCTAAAATTATTAAATAAGTAAAATAATTTTATGAAACGTTCTGACAGACTTGAGAAGGAAAATGTTTACATGTCATTAACTGAGTTTTGGATATCAATGATACTAACCAGATTCTATTTTTAATTATGTTTTCCTGAGCCAAAATTAGATCTTGGTCCACCCAGGATATTTAAAATCAACCTCTATCATGTTTCCACCAGTAAAAGTTAAGTTCCTTTACTTACAATTTTTAAAACAGCTTTACCCTGTGCTTGATGAACAGGAAACTGGTCAAATATTCATATCTGCTTATTACCCCTGCCCCAACAACTGATCTTCCAGTGTGATACAGTTTTTCTAAGCAATGTCAAAATTTTCACTTGAAATATGTGACAAAAAGTTCACAGGCTTTGGAGGCCAATTTACCATCTGCTTACTGACAATATAACCTTAGTTCTGTTACTGTCTCTTGCTATTACTATCTCATTTATCTCCTCCAAAATGGGATTAAGAATTCTTGCTATATTATTGACATGTTAAATATATAGCAGTTGAAAATCATATTCATTATTATACTCTTTATTATTCTTTAATGAAAGGAAAATAGCAAAAAGTATGCAAAACATCCATATTTTGCAGGGCAGTTATTTATAATATTTACAAATACACATGGGATGCTTGGGCATTTGAAACACTTAAGTTTGATGATGTGACCTAGATGAAGCTACAAAGAATCCCATCTCCCACTTTCTGCCATGCCAGGAGTGAATGGCCCAACTAATGAGTTACACTCTGGGAGAGTGAGAACCAATCAAGTGATCTAGAATGCCTTCCAGGTTTTTGATCTCAACTAGGTGGATGGTGGTTCAGCAATGTGCATTGTTCCCTCATTGACCATCCACTCTCCAGCAGTACCTGTTCTAGGTGGGCAGCAAAAACAAAGGCTGCCATTCACCAAGTGCCTACTGTGTGCACCAGGCACTTTGTTCATTCCACCTACAAACATTTATTGAGAACCAGCTATGTTCCAGGTAGTGTTTTCTGAGTTGGGGATGCACCAGTTAACTAAAATGTCCGCGCTTCCCCAAAGCACAGGCAACCAAAGCAAAATTGGACAATTGGGACTACATCAAAGTAAAAGGCTTCTGCACAGCAAAGGAAACAATCAACAAACTGAAGGGACAACTCACAGAATGGGAGAAAATATTTGTAAACTACCCATCTGACAAGAAATTAATAACTGGAATATATAAGGAGCTCAAACAACTCAATAGGAAAATTTCAAATAATCCAATTAAAAAATAGGCAAAAGATTTGAGTAGACATTTCACAAAAGAAGACATACAAATAGCCAACAGGTATATGAAAATATGCTCAATGTCATTAGTCATCAGAGAAATGTGAATCAAAATATCATCTCACCCCAGTTAAAATAGCTTTTATCAAAAAGATAGGCAATAATGAACGCTGGTGAAGATGCGGGGAAAGGGGAACCCTCCTACCCTGTTGGTGGGAATGTAAATTAGTGCAACCACTGTGGAGAACAGTATGGCAGTTCCTCAAAAAAACTAAAAATAGAACTACCATTGACCCAGCAATTCCACTGCTAGGTATATATTCAAAAGAAAGGAAATCGGTATATCAAAAAGATATCTGCACCTCCATGTTTATTGCAGCACTATTCACAAAAGCTAAGATTTGGAATCAATCTAACTGTTCATCAATGGATGAATGGATAAAGAAATTAAATAAATTGTGGTACAAATAGATGAAGAAAAACCATTTGATAAAATCCAACAACTTTTCATGATAAAAACCATCAACACACATGGCTTAGAAAGAATATACCTCACAATTATAAAATCTATATATGACAGTCCCACAGCCAACATCATACTGACTGGGGAACGGTTGAAAGCATTCCCCCCAAGAACTGGAACAAGACAAGGGCTCCCACTGTCACCACTTCTATTCAACATAGTGCTGGAAGTGCTAGCCAGAGCAATCAGGTAAGAGAAAGAAATAAAGGACATCTTAATGGGGAAGGAAGAGGTCAAACTATCCTTGTTTGCTTATGATATGATCTTGTATCTAGAAAATACTAAAGACTCCACCAAAAGACTCCTGGATTGATAAATAGATTCAGCAAAGTCACAGGTTACAAAATCGATGTAGACAAATCAGTAACATTTCTATATACTAAAAACAGTCAAGCCAAGAGTCAAATCAAGACCTCAATACCATTCCCAATAGCTAAAAAAAAAATAAAATACCTAGGAATATACTTAACCAAGGAAGTGTCTACAAGGAGAACTATAAAATACTGATGAAAGAAATCACACATGGCACAAACAAATGAAATAACATCCCTTGCTCATGGATTGACAGAATCAACGTTGTTAAAATGTCCATACTGCCCAAAATGATTTACAGATTCAACGCAATTCCCATCAAAATACCAATGTATTATTTCACAGACCTAGAAAAAATAACTCTAAACTTCATTTGGAACCAAAAAAAAAAAAAAAAAACCCAAATAGCCAAAGCAATCCTAAGCAAAAAGAACAAATCTGGAGGCATCATATTATCTGACTTCAAATTATACTACAAGGCTATAGTAACCTGACATCATGGTACTGGTACAAAAGTAGAGACATAGACCAATGGAACAGAGAAGAGAACTCAGAAATAAAACCATCTACCTACAACCAACTGATCTTCAACAAAGCAGACAACATACACTGGGGAAGGGAAGCCCTATCCAATAAATAATGGTGGGAAAATTGGATAAGCATATGTGAAGAATGAAATAGGACCTCTATCTCTTGCCATATACAAAAATTAATTCAAGATGGATAAAAGAATTAAATGTAAGGTATGAAACCATAAAAAAATCTAGAAAAAAATGTAGGAAAAACTCTTCTAATGATTTTTTTTCTTTTTCTTTCTTTCTTTCTTTCTTTCTTTCTTTCTTTCTTTCTTTCTTTCTTGTTTTGATTTTCCTTTCATTTTGCAAGGAAAAACTCTTCTAGACATTGGCCTAGGCAAAGAATTTATGACTACGACCCCAAAGGCAAATACAGCAACAACAAAAATAAATAAATGGGACTCAATTAAATTAAAAAGCTTCTGCACAGCAAAGGAAATAATCAATGGAGTGAATAGACAACCTACAGAATGGGAGAAAATATTCACAAACTGTATAGCCTACAAAGGACTAATAACCAGAATCTACAAAGAACTTGAACAAATCAGCAAGAAAAAAACAAGTAACCCCATCAAAAAGTGGGCAAAAGACATGAACAAAAAGAAAAGAATGCTTACATACTGTTGGTGCGCCTACAAATTAGTACAATCTCTGTGGAAAACAGTATAGAGATTCCTCAAAGAAATAAATGCAGACCTACCATTTGATCCAGTAATCTCACTGCTAGATATCTACCCAACGGAAAAAAAGTCATTTTATAAAAGAGACACCTACACTGAAATGTTTATTGCAGCACAATTCACAATTGCAAATATGTGGAACCAACCTAAGTGCCCATCAATTCCTAAATGGATAAAGAAAATGTGGTGTATATATACACCACAGTACTACTCAGACATAAAAAGGAATGAAATAATGTCCTCTGCAGCAACTTATATGGAACTAGAGACCATTATCCTAAGTGAAATATCTCAGGAATGGAAAACCAAACACCATATGTTCTCACTAATAAGTGGGAACTAAACTATGGGTACATATGTGCACAAAGAGATATAAAGGACATTGGAAACCAAGAAGGGGGCAGGGTGGGAGGGGAGGTGTGGGATAAAAACTTATCTATTGGGTACATGAACACTATTCTGGTGACAGACACACCAAAAGCCTTGACTTCCATGTAACAAAAACATTTGTGCTCCTTTGATATTTTGAAAGAAAAAAAGAAAGAAATTGTGGTACATATACACAGTGGAATATTATATATTAATAGCTATAAAAAAGAATGAAATCCTGTCATTTGCAGCAGAATGGATGGAACAGGAGAACATTATAAGTGAAATTAGCCAAGCACAGAAAGACAAATCTTGCATGTTCTCACGTATATGTGGGAGCTAAAAATTAGGACAATTGATGTTATGGAGACAGAGAGTAGAATGATGGTTACCAGAGGTGGGAAGGGTAGCAGAGGAACGGGGATAAAGGTGGATGGTTAATGGGTATGAAAATATAGTTAGATAATTAGATAGAATGAACAATATTTGATAGTACGACAAAGTAACTATAATCAACAATAAGTTAGGATATACTTTTTTTTGAGACAGAGTCTTGCTCCATTGCCCCAGCTAGAGTGCAGTGGTGTCATCATAACTCACTACAACCTCAAACTCCTGAGCTCAAGCCATCTTCCTGCCTCAGCCCCCCAAGTAGCTGGGACTACAGGACTATGCCACCAGGCCTGGCTAATTTTTTCTATTTTTAATAGAGATGTGGTCTTGCTCTTTCTCAGGCTAGTCTCGAATTCCTGAACTCAAGTGATCCTCCTGCCTCGGTCTCCCAGAGTGGTAGGACTACAGGCATGAGTCACTGCACCCAGCCTAGGGTTATCTTTAAAACTAAACTAAAAAATTGGAATTGGAATGTTCCTAACACAAAGAAATGATAAATGCTTGAGGTGATGGACACCCCAATTTCCATGATTTGATTAATTCACATTGTATGCCTGCATTAAAACATCACATGTACCCTATAAAGATATAAAACCATTATGTACCCATAATAATTAAAAATAAAAAACAACATGTCTGCCTTTGTTGAGTCTAGTGGGGAAAGATAGGAATATATTAGGTTATTAAGTATGAAATGTCTGATTTCCTTAAGTACTAAGTTTGACAGTTGATATTTCTGACATTTCACTTTGATACTTGTTTTGTTTTTATTGTGAAGACACATCCTCAGTCTTTCAATCGCACAGTTTGGCTTGTGATTATCTCAAATATTTTTTAGAGCAATTTTTATGAAACCATGGATAAGTCAAAAGTTCGTGTTATTTTCAAATATGAGTTCCATCATGGAACGAATGCAGCACAGACAGCTTGAAATATCAAGGAAGTGTTTGAGAAGGATGTGGCTCATGAAAACACAGTCCACCGGTGGCTTGAAAAGTTCCATTCTAGTGATTTTAATCTTGAAACTGAGCTACATGAGCAACCTGAGACCAAGATGGATAATGATGAGCTGAAAGCTGTAGTGGAAGTGAATCCATCTCAACGTATGCATGAATTAGCAGCAAGGTTTGACGTTAGTATTCCAACAATATTGGACCATTTGAAACAAATCAGCAAAGTAAAGAAGCTGGATAGATGGGTTCCCCCATGAATTAAACGAGTGTCAGAAGAGAAATCATCTCGCGAATCTTGCCCTTCTTTGCTGTCAGGACATAAAGGGGGACCATTTCTACACCGTATTGTTACTCATGATAAAAAATGGATTCTTTTTTATAATTGCAAGTATTTTTCACAATGGTTGGATAAAGATGAAATGCCAAAACACAGTCCAAAACCGAATATTCATCACAAAAAGCCAATGGTATCCGTTTGGTGGTCCAGCACTGGTATCATCCACTACAGCTTCATAAAACTTGGTCAATCCATTACAGCAGATATCTACTGCAACCAGTTGGACAAAATGATGATGCTTGCAATTAAGCAGCTGAGATTGGTCAATAGAGACAGGGCAATCCTCTTGCAAGACCACATGTCCTGAAAAACAATACTGCTCAGACTATGATAACTGGACTTGGAAACTCTCTATCATCCACCATATTCACCAGACCTTTCACCAACTGGCTACTACTTCTTCCAGGCTTTGGACCATTTCTTGCAAGGAAAAATATTCAATTTTCAATAAGCTGTGAAAAACGCCTTTCGAGATTTCATCACCACTCACTCCCCAGGCTTCTTCGCTGCCGGCATAAACAAGCTACCGTTAAGATGGCAAAACTGTGTCGATAGTTTAGGCACATACTCTGATTAATTGCACTGCTTCTTGTTTGAGATATAATAAACTAAACTTTTGATTCAAAATTGAACATTTCATATTTAATCACCTAATACAATATAATCAGTAAATGACATAGTACAGAAGAGAGGCATGCAGTGGGAAAATAGAGCAGGGAAGGGGGAATGGGAGTGCTTGTGGTCAGATGTGCAGTTTTAAATGGGCTGTTCAGAGTCAGCCTCATTGAGAAGGTGTCATTTGAACAAATACTGGAACATGGGAGGAATAAAGGCACAGGGCTGTCTGGAGGAATAGCAAGAGCCACCAGTGCAAACAGGTGAGGTGGGAGTGTGCCTGGAGGCTGCGCCAAGATGCCCCAACAACACAATTGGAGGCATAGGGGATATAAGCCTAGTGGGAAAGACAGATAAGTATATGAGCAATTACCACAAAATGATAAATACTACCTAAAATATAAGGAATAACCTTTAGCAGAGTCAGGGAAAGCGCTCCTGAGGGAGTTCCAAGTGAGATGATACTTGAAGTTTAACAGGGATTTTGTCAGGTGAAGGGGATTCCAAACTGATGGAGCAGCACATTGGGGGTCAAAGGTAACACTGATGGCCTGATGTTTTGATCCGTTTTCTAGACCAGCCATGCTTCATTTTTCCAGTTAGACCCAATGATCTGAAGGCACACACAGAGTTTTAAATGGGTAGCATTCCACTGCGAGTATGGAGTCTAATTTATTCAGCCAAGCCTTACTCCTGGTCTTTTAAGTTGGTTCCAGTTTTCCACTATTACCAAAAAAAAAAAAAAAAAAAAAGCTCATGTAAACATCTTTGTTGATAATAAAATTTTTTACACCTGTCCAGCTATTTTCTCAGCATCAACTTCAGTAAGTTGAACTGCCAGATTCAGGCATTTTCATATTTCAACCTTTGATGCATGTCCCAGTCAGCCTTCCAGTAAGAATGTGTCAATCCTTAGTCCTTCCTACAGCAGTGTGGGAGAGAGACTGTTTGCCCACATCCTCATCAATAGATTCCTATTTTTAGTATCTTATCTCAGAAACTGGATGTAAAAATAAATACAATAAAATGGTTTCAGGCTCTGAGGAGGAACTTTCCTAAACTGATCATTTTTTTCTGTCTTGTTTAATTAAAAAAAAAATGAGACCAAGGCCATGCTACTGCACAGACTTTCAGTTGTGAGTGTGACAATTAGAAATGGGTCCCCAGGATGCAGCCAATAGAATGATCCAATATATTGTACCCATTACCTTAGGAAGGACTTTATAACACAACTGCAGGCAGATCTGAAGTTCAGTTCCAGCTCCAGCCCTTACTAGCTGTGTTAACCTTAGGCAAGTGTCTCTAACTGTATGTGCCTCAATGTCCTCATCTGTAAAATGGGAAGGGCGAACGTGGTACATACCTGAGGGAGCAGTTGTGTGCGGCCATCCCAAGTTGTCAGCTCTGGTCTGAGATGAGCTGCTGCAGCTGGGGACCCATATATCCAGTCAGGATAAGGCCTTGAGACCCAGCCCCAGTCCCAGTCTCTGTGCCCCCTTTTAGCTTGCCCCTGAGACCCCTGGCAGTGGCAGGATTTCATGGTTACCTAGATTGTAAAGAACTCTTCAGATCTCAATCATGCCTCCTTCCCACTATGCACAGGAGAGCCTCTGTGTCACTCTGAGATCAGCCCCACCCCCCTCTCTCCCATCTGTTGCTAAGGGGAGTGGTTTCAGTGGAGGAAGACATGGCTGGTCTTGAGCTATCTGAAAGGAGAGGGGTGCCTCTGACTCGTGGGCGAAAGAGAAATTCCTTGGAGACACACAAACCATGCGTACTGGGGGTAGGGCTAGGCTAGCATTCCTGTCCAAGGAATTCACTTCAGCATTCATTAAGTGTTCCCTTAAAACACCCCATCGTCATCATCCTTAAACACTCAGGCATTTCTAAATCTACTCTTGTGCTTGTTATGGGCCAGGCTCGGTGTAGTTCCTGGAGCCAGACTGTCACATCCTCATTTCAATCCTAAATAAGCATTGTCTGCCCAGCACGGGCAGCATTTAGTTTTTCCTACACTTCCTTCAGTAGCAGAGTAATGTATTCTAGCAGAGGCGTAGCAGCTGCCATTCTTGAGAGCTTGCGGTGAATGGACCAGCCCTGTGTTAATCACTCATACACAGGGCACACCTGGGAAAGGCAGGGCTCATTATTCTGAATTTACAAACCTTGGTTTCCTTGTACATCATATGCAGATAATAACACCTACATGAGAGGGGACTGTGAATACCTAAGAGACATGTAGGAAGCATAGGCTTGGAAGTCAGTCACCTGGAGTCTGACCTCTGGCTCCACCACTCACCAGAAGAACAACCCTAGGCGAGTTTCTAAACTTTCCAGCTGTTTCCTCAGCTGAAATATGTGATAATGGGCAATGCCTATCTTACGCGGTTGATACAAGCGAGGATTCAAGGAGCTAATGCATTTAAAGGGATTGATACAGGATGTTTGGCACACGATAAGCTCTTAAAAATAACAGTTGTAATGATTTTTATTCTTATCATTATTATGGAAAGATCAGGAAGAGAAAGATTCAGCAAAGGAGAACAGAGAATTGAGCACCAAAAAGGCCAGGGAGGAGGGACTCGTGAGAGAGGGGTGTCATGGAAACAGAGAGAAAAGATGCCAGGAAGGAGGGAGATGATGCAAAAAGGGCACTCAGAGGCCAGTATCTTCCGACAAGACAAAAGAGAGATTTTCGTCTCTTGGCGACCAATGAAAATGAAAGCAGAAAGGAAGACAATAAGCCCAAAGCTTTCAATGAAGGATAATCCGACACAAAATTCTTTAAAAGCCTTCTTTTGGCTGACCCCATTCATCTGATCTGATCTGAATACCCAGATATCCAATTAGGGAGAATACATATTTCTTGAATAAAGGAAAAGCCAATGTCACACAAAATGAAATAAAAAAGAAATGTCAGGTTACATCGGATTGGTGAAATAAAAATGTAAATAATTTCAAATTTACACAACAGAGAAGTGGACAAGGGGAATGGAATGACAGGGGGATGAATCACAAAACAGGGTTTCAAAGCAGTGGTCTATACTGAACGCCCAAGCTCACTCCAGTGCAAAGGAGGGTGGTGGTGTGGACAGAATTTGTTTTTCTTTTTATTTTTCTACTCTACTTGGTAACGGAAAGAAATCATTGCAGAGTAATCTGTGTCTTTGGGTAAATCATTCAACAAGTGTTTATAGAGTAAAACTGAGAAAAGGTGAGCAGGAAATGGAACAATATTCTAATCTGGACTAGATGAGAAG
Organism: Avahi laniger; assembly: GCA_963575035.1. Classification (NCBI taxonomy): domain Eukaryota; kingdom Metazoa; phylum Chordata; class Mammalia; order Primates; family Indriidae; genus Avahi; species Avahi laniger. Next base: position 2,722 of record CAUYSK010042381.1, on the reverse strand, counting down.
CGTAGACACCTCCCAAGGGTAGATTTAGGGAGGGTAGGGATGAATATAAACTATTCTATAAATAGTTTATAAACTATTCTATAAATATTCTATAAATATAAAATCTATATAAACTGGGAATGTTAGGGTCACCTGTAGCTTTGGGGGCCTCAGAAAAGCTGCCTCCTGCCTGGGGGTATGGGAGGGGTCCCCTTTGGCTCTGAAGACATTAAGGTTGCTGCCAGCAGTCCAGAGATGCTCAGGAGGGATGCAAGGAGTGGCGTTCTTGAGTCTTTTCTCCTGACGCAGTTCTTGGCTAAAGAATCAGAGGCAGAAGGATCCTCCCAGCCTCCTTCTGGCCATGAGGGTTAGGGAGGCTGAGTCTTAAGGCAAACTTTGAAGGCTAGGGAAGGAGGAGAGGGATGATAGGCAGAGCACAGGGGGCTGTGCCTTCACACCCTCCACCAAGAGCTCAGAGTGGCTCCACGGGGCTGGCAGGGTGGTGGCTGTACATTTGGGGGCCATCAACCGAGGAGGAGAAAGAAGCCAGGGGGAGCTGAAGGGCTGTTTCCAAAAAAAGCAGCACTTCAAGCCAGATTCTGGGCGTCACAGCCCAGGGCTTCTTGTAGCACCTGGCTACCACCCCTCCCTCGTGGCCTTGGTTGACCCCCCTTTGTCTCTATTGAGCATGCCATCAACTGCTAGCATAATTAGAACCCTAATATCCCTCCCCAGGACCTTCAACCTGAGCCATTTTTGGTACGAGACAGCCCAGAGTTCTATACGAAATCCTAGGGTCTGTGATTCCTCCCAGGCTCCCTGTCCCAATCTAGGTGTGAGTCCCCTGGTCACAGTGCCCTCCCGTTTCCCCTTATCCATCTAGCTCTATGCTTCTCCCTGACACACCAGCTCACACTGCTGCGTGCTCTATCCTCTCAGCTCTGTGGGGCCCCTGTGTCCTGCATGGCGGGCTCCCTCGGGACCCCAGATCTGCACATTCATTTCACTCTCTACCCCTGCTTTAAATGCAATCATCTCCATCCCCTCCCCAGCCTTGTCCTGCTCACAAAAATAGGGACTTATTTAGGCACCTACAAGAAACATGGGGACCTTTGGGGCCTGGGGTCACACATGTCCTCCTTTATTATCCTCCAATATGAGACCCGGAGATGAGACAGAGCTGGTTCCCTAGGGGCAGGTTCCTGGGAAGGTCCCTCTTTTCTCTCCCTCCCCCATGAATGCCCTCTGCTCTGCTAAAATCATGTGTAGGGGCTTCCTGGCATACTGATCCTCATGTTCCTTCACGTGCCCTGGCAACTAGATCACTTTTCGTCCCTCCCCAGGAAGGGACTGGAGTCCTCAGGCTGCCTGCGTCCAGTGTGAGGCTTGGGCACTATTAGGAGCTGAGCTCCCATGAGCAGCTGCTCTCTCCTCTCCATAATTGGGGAGGGGGCAGAGGGCAGTGTCAACCCACAGGAGAGATTCCTTGTTGTGACCAGGATGTTGTCCAGAAGCAGCAGCAGCAATCTAAGGAATCCACCCAGAGGAGGAAGAACTGCTCCTCCCCAAAATGAACAGAAGTGGAGTCCCTGGAATCCCCACGTTGTGCACCAGACTTCCCCACCATCAGACTCCTCTGGATACATTAGAGAAGAAAGCACTGGGGGTTTTGTCAACTACTAGGTGCCATAATTTGGCTCTATGAGCTAGGGGAGAGGTCAGCAGTGGTAGGGGGGCTCTGTCCTTTTACCTCTGGAAAATATTTCAGCCCATTTCTTCTTTCCTTTTCTCACCTGCAAAATGAGCTTGATTAAAACCCCCTCTCAGAGAACTATCCCCCCTTTATAGCTTTTTACTATATTTTTCTTATTTTTCTTTACTTCTTCCTAAAATAATGCCACAGAGACATTAAAAATCAATGCTGATATATATTTATTGACATAGAAAGAAGCCCACGACATATATTGTTTGGTGAAAAAATACAGAGTATAGAACATCACTTATATTTAATCACTTTCATCTATACATATATCTAACTGAGTACATAGGTATAGGGAAATATCTAGGAGGACACTCATCAAAGGGTTGACAATAGTTATATAAGGGTCGAGAGTTTGGGGTAATTTGTACTTTACTTTTTGTACTTTTCTTTAAAGATTTAACAACGAATGGTACCATTTCCACAAAGAGAATAAAGCCATCAAGGAGATGGGCATACACAGAAAATAGACCCATAGGCAGCGGGGTGAGAAAGCAAGGACAGAGGTCAGGCCATCTCCCTCTGCTGTGCTGGTATCCAGGCTCTCTTCTCCTCCACCCCAAAAGATAGCCACTTTGTGGATTAATTCATGCAATTAGAAGCACCCCCCCACCCCCAGTTTTCCCATTACTGGACTCTTAATATAGGTAAGGGCTCATTTAAAACTGGGGGCTACCACTTTCCTGTGGCTCAAAGGGGTCACAGTATTCGCCAGGGGCCTCTCCTGACCCTTCCTCCTCTGTATGTGTCAGCTCCTGCAGGGTGATGATCAGATTCTCAAAAACCTGGGCCCTGTTGCTCTCATTGTCACAGGTTTCTTTTGAGTGGCCCTCCTCACCACAATATGAACAGCGGATTGTGTGTTTTCGCTTCCTGGCTCTACGAACATCCCCAGGACCATCATTCTTTTGCCCAGAACCACCACTGGTAGAAGGAGCCTGAGCCATGGAATTGTTGGGGGAATCAATGACCAGCACTTGATCC
>CAUYSK010042377.1:0-10238 GCA_963575035.1 Avahi laniger | reverse complement strand
GAGAATGACAAGCCCCTCCCCCCGCCATCTGCAGCCGCGCTGACACCCACTTAGGTTTGCAGCAGGGATTTGTTTCCGCGCTCTGAGCCAGTGCCACCCGCCTGGCGCCCGCCTCTGCACCCCTCACCGCCGCCGTGCTGCCGCCTGCCCAGGGTGAGGGTCAGCTGAGGAGGACCCCGCGCCTTTCCCCTCGGGCAAGTCCCGGACTGGGCTTTGCAGCTTTACCGGGGCAAGGACAAGCCCCTCTTGCCAGGCTTCAAGCCTGGTCAGGGACCTTGGTCACTCCCAAGTTCTCCTGGCCCCCCGCCCTAGTCGGGAGCAGAAAACCAGGACAAAAGGGACCACTTGGGTTTCGGGCAGTGGCATCTCCATCCCCACCCCCACCACCCCCAGCACGGCTGGGGGCCAGCAAGGGATGTGGCAGAACCCTGGGTCCATCTGCTTCTCAGCTCAGTCCTCCAGCCCCTGCACCCTGAGACACGCTGCTGGCACAAGCAGAAGCCACTGGCTCCTCCGTCTTCCCACTCCCGCCCGCATCAGAGCCCTGCAAAGCCCAGGACAGAGTCTGCCAACCTCCTGCCCCTGGAGGAGGGGGAGATGGCCAGGCAGCCCTGCAAGCCCTGGCCTGACCATAGCACTGACCTTGGGCTTAGCATCCCCCTTCTTCCTTCCTCCTGCAAGGGGGCAGGGACTGCAACCCCTACAGCACCTCTAGTGCTAGGGAAGCGGAGGGGCCCTGGGGTCATTCCAGGACAGCACTGAAGGGTCTGGGGTGTGGCCCAAGCACAGCTGAACTTTGACTCCGGGCTGCTCAGAAGCATCTCTGACCTTGCAGCCTGGACCTTCCCTCGGAGGGAAGGTGGTCCCTGCTCCCCCATCCCCTGTGGCCAGGGGTGTTCACGCCTCACCCCCCTTCCTGGAGACTTGGCTCCTTATCAGAAGGGACCTTTTGTGCTGTTAGCCTGTGGGGACACTCAAGGGCTGGGGGATAATGGGGCCCACAGGCAATCTGCCCTTGGCATTGTCCCTAGGCCTGGCCAGGCCCTGGTGGGGTCTCCTGGGAAGACCTTCCCGTACCCTACCACGGTCTCCGTGGAGGCCTGTGCTCCTGGGGCTCCAGCTCAGGGGGGCACAGGGTGGCGTCACCGCCCCAGGCTGGGTGCTGGAGCTGCCCACCAAGTGTGGGGGCGCTCGTGGGAACCTCATTGCTCAGGGAGCTGCAGAGCCCGAGTGTGCTGCCTCCACTAGCAGGCTGCGTGGTGGCTGGGCTGCTGCACCTGCTGCCGCAGTGCGGGGAGGCCCCACGTGCACAGGGCCCAGCACGACCTGTAGGCTGAGCCGTCGGCCTTGCTGAGAGGCCCTGGGCCAGGGGCCTCCACCACTGCACTCTGTACCCAACTTGGGTGGCCCTCCGTGTCTAAGCTCAGACACCCTTCCGACTGCTCACACACATGGTCACAGACGTGCTCACATATGCACGCCCACACAGTCACATCCCACACACAGAGACCACCTGACTCCATCAGGCGGAGCTGGGCTGTACTTTCATGCTGGTGGATGTGGACAGCAAGTGGGGCCGGCCTGCGGCTCCCCAGTGAGGGAGCCAGAGGGGACCCTGCCTGGCCCAAGGATCCAGCCCAGTGGTGAGGACATTCTTGCTCCCAATAAAACCTAACAAAGCTGCCAAAGCTCCTGCCACTGAGCCCACAGCCCCCCACATTCCCAGAAGAACCCTCCACTCCCAACCCCACATGGCCAGTGAGGAGAGAAGAGCCGTAAGGACCAAGCCGCTGTGTCAGCCCCTGGCTCTGCCCTGACCTCACCTCCAGGCAGGGCTTCCCTGCGTGGCCATATCCAGGAGGCCCTGACCTCTACCCCTAAGCACAGACCCCCTGGTGGCCTGTGCAGAGGTTGAGAGCTGGGCTCTCTGGCCTCTCTGCCTCCTGGCTGCCTCGTGGCTGCGCCCCTGAGCCTGGGCATTGGCAGTGGTTGACCCCAGATAGCTTGGGCCCTCGTACCCAGCCTTCACCCCTGGGCTGAGGATGTCAGGAGCTATTGGCAAGCTAGGTGGGGTACAGGGGATAATGTCCAAGAAGGAATTAAAAATAAAAAAATGAATATGGGCCCAGCGCAGTGACTCATATCTATAATCCTAACACTTTGGGAAGCTGAGGTGGGAGGATCACTTGAGCCTAGGAGTTGGAGGCTGCTGTGAGCTATGATGACACCACTACACTCTAGCCTGGGTGACAGAGCAAGACCGTCTCAAAAAAAGAGAATGTGATAAAGTGCTACTCCCTCCAACTTGCTAGAGGATGAGAGAAATGGGGCAGGGCCCTCACCCCAAGTGGGGAGCGAGGAGTGGTGCGCCCCCAGTCGCATACTCACGCACACATGCACACCTGGCGCTCAGTCCCTGTGGTCCCCAGGCTGCCACAAAGAAAGGGGCTGTGGGACCCAGAGGCAGGAACCTCCCAGTGCTGCTCAGCCCCAACCTCCAGCCAGACCCTAGTCTGGCCCGACAGGGCACTGGACACTGACCATCGGATGGAGGCCAGGGCTCCCCTCTGTCCAGCCACCGCCACCCTGCTCAGCATCAGGTACTCTCTGGATGCGCTTCCTCCTCCAGTCAACGGGGAAAATGAAACCAGTGCATCTCCGGGGGCTGCCGGGGCAACTGGTGGGCCAGGGGCTGGGCCAAAGCGGGGCGGCAGAGAGAGGCCATCTGGAAGGCTGAGCCCTGTTTCAGGGGAGCAGGGAGAGGACCTGTCTGCACAGCCAGGTGCCTCCCCTCCACCTGCACTCGCCCCGCTGCCCTGCCCTGCACAGACTCAGCCTCGGCCCAGATGTTATAACGGCCACAGAGATGGCCACACTCCTGCCCTTTGTGGCTCTGACCCTCCACCCCAGCGGGCTGGGCTGGACCCAGAAGGTAGCCCTCACCCCCCAGAAAGGAGGACAGGGCGGCAACAGTCCCCAGTGCTGGCGAACATGGAGCCAGAAATGGCTCATAAGGGACCCCACACGAGCCACTTCCAGACACTCTGATGGGGTGGGGCAGCCGAGTGCTCCCCCAGGGCCGTGGGCATTTGGCATTCCAGGCTGGTCCTGGGGCGGCTCTGTCATACACACTCCGGCCACAAGCTCTGGATGCTGGGGAGGGCAGTGGGGCTGTTCCGGGGTGTGACCACTCTGGACTCTCCTGAGAGCCCCAGCCAGGACAAAGACCCTCGCATGACCCCAGGGAAATGCAGTCCTGTGAGCAGAGTCAGCCCCAGCTGAATGAATGACCAAGACCAGGCTCCAGAGGGCTCCTGGCCCACACTGCGCACAGGGTCAGTGCTCCACGGTGGGCACATCTCTGCAGGGACAGGACGGGGAGGTCCACAAAGCACACAGACCAAGTTCAAATAAAGTCTCCAAGTACAGCCAGGTAGCGCACAGAGACCTGTGCAGGTACACACACAGAACTCCCCAGCACACGCCTGGGCATGCGTGGCAAGGCCTCCTGCAGGTGCCTCTGCTCACCACATGAGGGCGCCACGGAGCTGCTACAGAGTCCTGCACCCGGACAGGAGTCAGGGGGCATGGTGGAAGCAGGCCCAGAGGGACCCCCAGTATTGCAGGGACAGCAAAGGCTGTCTGCGTGAGCAATGACAGTGGGCAGTCCCTGTACACCGGGAGACTGCCCTTTGCCCCTGCCCACCTTAGATCAGGTGAGGAGCGACACAGAGGGACCCTTGCACACCTGGATGCTCTTCATTCATTCATTCATTCATTCATTCAGCAAATATTTCTGAGCCCCCTCCTAGGGTCCACGAGTGCTGAGAGGTCTGGGAAAGCCTTCAGGGGACAGGACCTCAATGGGCAGAGAGTGTAACCTGGACTCCTGGGCGCCCCTGGACCCCAGTTGGAACCACATCTAGAACAGAGTGGGAGCCTCCTGGTCGCAGTAGGAGGAAGGCAGGTGCCCCTCAGCCAGCGGGTGCAAGGCCACAAGGACATGGTCTCAGACTCCTGGAGTCAAGCCTTCACCCTCTGTGCTTCAGTTTACTCATCTGTGGCTGGAAGGTGTAAGAGCAGTTAGCATCAGCACAATCACCATCATCATCATCCCCATCACCATCGTCATCATCACCATCGTCATCACCACCATCAGCAGCAGGAGCACCATTGCCATCGACCCCACAGGGTGGGGCCACGTAAACTCCCTCTGGCTGGTCCTGTTTCCAGCTCTTTGAAGCAGCAGGGGTGGGGTGGAATGAAGTAGATGCAGACCCACTGGGCCTGTGGCTACTCGAAGGTCACTCAGTAGACCCATATACTCCCGGGAGGGCGACCGCATGCAGAGGACACAGGAGGGGCAGGAACAGGTTGGGGCGAGAGCTTTAGAGATCTGCAAAGCACAGGGGGCTCAGTGGCAGATCAGCCAGGGGATGCGCAGGCCCCACGTGGGGCAGCTGTCTCCAGGGCAGAGGAAGCTGCCATCACTGCCCTAGCAGCCCCAGACCCAGCTGACCTTTCCCCACAGTCCTCCAAACTGTCCAGGGAAGAGCTCAGTCTCGGCCCCCAGGTGGCATTTCCCAACCACCTGGCACAGAGCAGCCTCCCCTGGCCAGTCTCCATCCCTGGTGGCTGCTGAGGGACCTCAGGGTGGGACAGCTTCAGGGAGAGGAGGTTAAGGAGAACCCAGGCCCCAGGAACACCAGGGCTTTGATGCCTGCTGCAGTGTGGTTGGGGAAGCTGCCTGGAGGCCGACAGCAGGCCGAAAGCGCAGGGCGGGCTGGGAAGGGGAGTGGGGGTGTGAGAAGAGCTTCTAGTCAGAACATGGAGCCAGCATGGGTGCAGGCTGCCAGCCGGGAAGGGTGGCGAGTGTCCTGGGGTGAGTGGTTCTTCCCTACCTTCCCTACCCTGGAGCTGCCCTCTGCACACCCCCAAAACACACAAATGCACGGATGCATGCATGAGCACACGCACGCGCATGCACACAAAGGCATGCACCCACACATGTGCACATGGCATGTACACGGGCATGCTCACACACATGCAACCTGCATGACACACAAACACAGATGCACATAGACACGTACATGTGTGTGCACAGACAAGCATGATCATATGCACACAGGCACACGATGCATACCATGCACGCACACACATGTACACACATACGGGCACAAGTGCACGCACACACAGGGCAGACGCTGGGCCTTAGTAAACTGTCAGTCGTAAGGATGCTGATGGCTGGACCAGGACTAGTCTCATTGTCCAGTGCTGCTGGTGGTCTACGTCCGTCTCCAAACTGACTCCTCCCTCCGGGCCAGGCAGACCATCCCTTAGCCCCATTCTGACATCCACATGGTGGCATCCATCCCCAGCTAGTGGGCAGAGAAACCGTGGAGGGAGGCGAGAGCAGGGCTGGCTCTGCTCTGCCCCTCCCAGGGACCCCAGGCTGCCAGGGGCAGGGCTGGGGAGGGGTAGGACACTGCCCAGCCTACCTGCCGCAGAGGCTGGGTGTGGCTCAGCGTGGCCACCCAAACTTCAGCCACTCTCCACACTGCCCTGGGGCCAAGGCACCCTTGGGGGGCCATCCCAGGAAGGCCAGGTGGTACATTTTGTCTTCTGGGCAACACTCACATTTACTCCCACCCCAGCGTGCCTGCCCCTGGGCCCCCACCCATTGTGCAGCTCCAGCCTGTGTTGGAACCTCATGGCCAACCCAAGTGTCAGGAAGTCCCCCAGAAGGTGGAGGACAGACCAGGGTCTGCGTGGGACAGGGCTGTGGCATGGGGAAAGACCAGCCTGGGGGCAGCTCAGATACTAAACAGAGACGGGCCCCACCCCAGGTCTCTCCGGGGCCAACCAGCAGACCTTCCGACCCACCCCCCAGCCTCCTCACATGCTGGGCTGACCGAGTGCCACTTAGACCACCACCCGGAGCCCTGGGCTGCTCCTGACCTGCCCACACAGATGCCCAGCCTCCCCCACCCCCACCCGCCTGCTACACCCCAAGGCCCTTTCACCCCCTGTCCCGCCAGCGGGGGCGCTTTGCTGTCTCTGGGGTGCACCTGTCCGACAAGCCAGGCCGAGATCACCCAGTCACCCCTCCCCCTCCTGTTAGGCACCCAGCGACTGCTTGCCCGGGAGACCACAGACTCTGGCCACACCCCCGCCTGGCCCCTCGGGCACCCTCGCCTCCGCAGGGCAGGCCTCCTGGACGCGTGCCCATGCACACCAGCCTCTTCCTTCCTCCTCTGAGTCCTGCAGCAGCCCCTGCTCGGCCTCAGAGCCTGTTCTGTCGTCCTGGGGGCGCCCACGTCCCTTAAGAGCAGGGACTGCCACCCAGCCCTGTCTCCCTTGAAGGCAGCCAAGTGGTGAGCAGAGCCCCAGAGGGTCAACTGAGTTCTAGGTTCCATGAAATCTGCTGGGGGACAGTGGGAAGACCCACAGGACCTGGAGGGGCACTCGTGGTGGCGGCTGGGCACGGCGGTGCCTGCATCCGAGCAGCGGGGGGCCTGCACTCTGGGCCTTTCCTGGGGCTAGAAAGAAACCCAGACACCAGCCCTGAGGACAGGCAGGGCACCAGCCACTGCGGGTCGGCACAGCGCAGGCGTGGGACACAGGGACCATCCTCCCAGGGCCCAGGGGAATCTGCATCTGTGGCAGGTGGCAGGTGGCAGGTGTGGAGAAGCTGCCACACACACTGGGGTGAGAGCACAGACAACACCGTCACTCAGCTGGGGGCCTCCCGCTCAGCTGGCCGGTCTCCGAGTAGGGAGGGCACCCTAGGTTCGCACTCCAGTGGGAAGGACCTCTTGGTGGCCGCCCAGGGAAGCAGAAGGGCCCGGTTCTTGGAGACAGCACCCAGGGCCTCACGCACCCTGGGACACTGAACCCGACCTGCAGGTGCCCTTTCCTCTTCGCACCTCCGAGGACTAAAGCAGAGACTCTGCTGGACGGAGCTTCCCAGCGAGAGATTGGAACTCAGCCTCTGACAGCAACCGCTGGCCAGGCCAGATAGCCCCACAAGGCTGGTCACCAGGGCACAGATCCCAAGGCCGCCCGGCCACACCCACGGCCCTGTACCTGCCGCACCCACAGCAGTCCCCTGGCCCCCACGCACCCCTCAGCACTGCCCTGCCCCCCGCCTCTTGCACAGCCCCACCCCACCGCCCAGCAGCACCCCACTTCCCCAGCAGTGGAGCCCAGCAGGGGACACATGGCCTCCTCTCCACCACCTGCCCTCCCCGAGCCCCCAGCCCCACGTCCCCTGCCATCCCTCCCCGCTCGCCCCAGGTGTGCACCTAAGTGCACCACGGCCTGCAGATTAACCATGCTGGACCCGACGTGCTCTCAGCCAGCCTGTCTTCTCTGTGGACACCCCCATGTTGGGAATGCTCCCCACAGCGATGACAAGGGCCCCCCGCCGGTGCGGCCCCTCCTCAGACCCTGCCACGCCCCGTGACCCCCAGCATCCCTCTTTATCCTGCAACTTGTGTGTTGAGGCTCCTTAGTTGTCAAATCAGGACAACTTGAGGTGGGGGTGATAAGAGAATGGCCAGGCCAGGGACCATCCCCCAAGGGACCCCCCACGAGGCCCAGGAAGGCAGTGGGGGCAGCAGCAGGGGGCGGGGGAGTTTGCAGAAGCCGGATCTGCAGGGCTGGGCTTGGGACCTGCCCCCAAGCCTCATGCCTTGCACAGGGCCAGGGGCTGGGCCAGACAGCACCACCGCCAGCGCTACACCCTGCACACTGGGGACCCACTGGGGACCCTGCCCGCTGGGGACCTGGCAAATCTGAACACAAGGCCTGGGCCTGGCAGGACTCTGCTCTGAGAGGCAGCTCCCCCCACAGAAAGTCCCCACTCTCTGACCCGGTAGCAGGGCTAAGGGGGATATCCTCCTGGCCTCACAAGAGGCGGCCAAAGCCCAAAGCCTCCTAAGGGGTCTTATCGCCTCTGCGCCCCCGACCCCATGGTCTGGTCAGAAATGGTGCCCTGGCCCACAGCAGCCCAGCACTGCCTGGCAGCCCCGCCCCGGAGGAGATCCTTCACGGCAACCACCCGCCACGCTGCCACGGCCAGCGGTGCTAGAGCCCACCAGCACCCCGGGAAGTAGCACTCGGTTCTGCATCAGCGATCACCGTGCCTCGCCTCCTCCCAGGAAGTCACGGAGCATCAGCTGCGCTGTCATCCTCAGAGACATAGCGTCCCCGTGAAGGGATGTGGCTTCCAACAGGCAAAGCCCTGATCTTGTAATGCTGGCCCTCCCCAAGGCCTGGGCTGGAGGGGACAGGGAGTGACTGAGACGCCAAGGTGCCTGGGCTCCATCCACATGTTGGCAACAGGTGGTCACTCTGATTAGGTGCCCTGGACCCTAGGAAGTGTTTGACCACAAAATCTGACCACAAAGACCCCCGCCAGCCTGCGTGGACTTCCCAGAGGGTAAGGGGTTTGCTGCAGACGTCCTCTGGGACGACCCCTGACCCCTGACACCATGGGGAGGCCAGTGGGCCGGGGAGCCCTTCTCCACTGGCCACAGACCAGAGCCACGGCCCAGGGTCCACTCAACCTGCGACTCCAACAGTCTGGCTGCGTCTCAGCACGACCTGTGAGTGACAGAGAGAGAGAACAACTCTGACTGTGCCCCGGGTGACACCCACCCTGAGTGGGAAACCACACACACAACATGCCCGCACATGACCACCAGGGGAAGGACAGGGATCCACACACCGTGGGAACACACAACTACCCACCAGGAGAGGGGCAGAGATCCCCACACCAAGGGATCACACAACTACGTGCCGGGGGAGGGGCAGAGACCCCCACACCATGGGATCAAACAACTACACGCCAGGGGAGGGACAGAGACCCCCACACCATGGGATCACACAACTACCCACCAGGAGAGGGGCAGAGACCCCCACACCATGGGATCAAACAACTACGTGCCGGGGGAGGGGCAGAGACCCCCACACCATGGGATCACACAACTACCCACCAGGAGAGGGGCAGAGACCCCCACACCAAGGGATCACACAACTACGTGCCGGGGGAGGGGCAGAGACCCCCACACCAAGGGATCACACAATTACCCACCAGGAGAGGGGCAGAGACCCCCACACCATGGGATCACACAACTACACGCCAGGGGAGGGGCAGAGACCCCCACACCAAGGGATCACACAACTACACGCCAGGGGAGGGGCAGAGACCCCCACACCAAGGGATCACACAATTACCCACCAGGAGAGGGGCAGAGACCCCCACACCATGGGATCACACAACTACACGCCAGGGGAGGGACAGAGACCCCCACACCACGGGATCACACAACTACACGCAGGAGAGGGACAGAGACCCCCCACACTACGGGATCACACAACTGCTCACAGGCAAGTGGGACCTCTTGTTGGTGCTGTCTGTAGGAACGAGCATGAGTTGTGGGAGACCCTTCCTCATGTCGTGTCAGCTCAGTAACGTGTGCACCGTGTGTGGTCCGCAGACGAAAGTCATGCTGAATGTGCAGTGTCCAGTTGCTATTTGAGTGGCTTTTCCAACACGCTGGTTTCAATAACCACGGGTCGTGCCAACCTCAGAAGCAACTCGGTTGTGAGCAAACCAGGAGCAGCAGGTGCGTGGCTTCTCGGAGTGAGGACACCGCATCTGCCTCGTGCTGCGTAAGGGGGAGGGTCTCCACTGTGCCCAGATCGCCCCCCACAGCTCACTGAGGGTTATCGAGGTCTGGTGACCCGAGTCACGGCGGCACGACAGCTCTGGCCTGGGAGCGGCAGGGCCCGACTCCCTTTTCACGACGTGGCTCATGGCTGGCCTCTGGCCAGAGTCAGTTCTGTCCTTTCAGGGCAAAGAGTTAGTCAACCCTGAAGGGCTCAGGGCCACCGAGCAGCACCGCAGGCCTCGCATTTCCTCCACACCACCCCTGGTCGGCCAGCTCGGCACCCAGCACAGGAGTAACCCGCAGAGCCAGCCGGCTGCCACCGCACAGACACAAGGATGCTCCGCTTGCACCTCAACTACGGGGCCCTCCAAGGAAACTTCTAGAGCCAGAGGTGTCCCGACCCGCGGGACATACAGCGTGGGGGTAAGGGGAGGACTACCTGCCGGTAAAGAAAAGAAAAGAGAGAGAGAGAGAGAAAGACGGGACAAGAAACACACAAAATGGAGGCAAGACAAAGCTCTGATCAAGCCTCAGCGTTTATTGTCGGGTGCTTGCTTATAT